>OX941088.1:87964126-88221626 GCA_954870635.1 Arctium minus | reverse complement strand
ATACATTTTAGGCCAACAACAAAAACCATAACTCACTTTCAATAAATCTCGCATACACAACAATAGCATAAATAACAACAGTGATTAAATAACTTCGCATGCATTCGATAACATAAATAATCATAAAAGCTTTGGTTAGAAAACTCACCTGCTTGCAGAGACTTTCATAATCACGCTCCAATTCCTTAAAACGGGTCACCTAAGATGAAAAGGAACATAAATAAACCAACCCAGGTCTCAAGAAGACACTTCCCGACCCACCTCCCTGGTCCTCACTACAACACGTCATCGCTCGGCTGTGCACCGGGGTCACCCGACTCCCGGGTCTCCCCTGGTCTGCCCTCCCGGCTCCACCCGGGCTCCCCGCCTCCCGGGTCCCGCCCCGGCTTCCACTTCCGCCTCTCAGACTTGTAACTCCCGGGCGCCCCGTCTCCCGGGGTCTCGCCCGGATCCCCATACTCCCGGATCCTGGTGGAGTCGCTCCCAAGTCACCCCCGGTCGAGCCAACTCCCGGGATACCCCGGGTCCCTCCTTACCAAATCGCTCAGGCCGTAGACTGGCCAGCGATGTGAAGAACGGTACTGGAACAAAGAGTCCTGAGCGACGAAAAATATCGCTCACACACACTCACACAATCATGACCCATATTTCACATTCCTAACCACACTATCGCCGCTTAACCATAATAATTATACGAAACCTTTTTCTCAAAATAGGGAGAAATCGATTACTCTCCCAGGGGACAAATCTTATACTTACTAAGACTCCCATTTCTTGATCAATAAGAAGAATGAGAGGATTAGGGCTTACCTTGAAGAGAATTAATGCATATTTTCCTTCAATTTGATGATTTGCTCTCCTCCTTCCTTCTCAAAATCGCCTTCACCCCCTCTGCACTCCTTCTTAGTTGCCTCCCAACTAGAAAAGTGAAATGAGGAATAGAATTGTTAGGGTTAAAGTCCTTTTCCCCAACTTTGCAACACAACCCCTTGCACTTTAGACCTTATTAACAAAAGACCCTTCCATTAACTAAAACTTTATAAAATCGGTTATTACAATATCCCCACGTCAAAAGAATTTCGGCCTCGGAATACCATCGTTGAACAAACTGGGGTATTGGGACCTCATCTCCGATTCCACCTCTCACGTTGCCTCCTACCCCTTATGATATCACCAATGCACCTTCACAGGGCGGATCTCTTTTGATCCTTAACTTCTTAACCTTACGGTCAATGACTTCCTTAGAACCCATGATAATGGTTAACTGCTTCTTTGCTTGCATACTTTGTAAGAGTATTGTCGCCCCAACATCCAACAAGTGCTCTCAAAGAGAGGCGTGAAACACATTACGAGTTTTCCCAAATTCCCATCGAACACTTCCAGATTATACATTATCTCACCAACTCTTTCAATAATTTCAACGGACCCCCCCCAAAACGTAGCCCAACACTAGCTTACTCTTGAACGCACCACTTAATTCTATGGGGACGACTTTCGCATCAAGTTATGCCCTCTCAACTTGAGATTCACAAGGCTCGCGTTCTTTCAATCATATCGGATTAACTTCACTCTGTTGCCCAAAACATTCTGACCTAAACAGAAACTGTACCCTCTGAACAAACCAACTACAACATACCATTTGTAACATCCCAGGTCAAACGTACCAGACATTGTCCGCTTGGTCCATAAACCTAGACTCACGGTTTTAAAACGCGTCTCCTTAAAGTTTTCACACACAACTTTAATTCTTTAGAAGAACGAAATCTACCGGAGATAGCGCCACAAAGACATGTATCCCTGACTAAGATAATCACCCCTCGATTCGTCGATCGTTTAACCACAACTTCCTTAAAAGAAAAGATTTTACCGGAGTCAACACAACGACGACAAACATCAATGGCTAAATAATAACCACTCAAATCGCCAACTAAGCAAACCGTCCCCCATATGTATCTCAACAAGAAACCCACTGGTGCTACCCCACTTAAACGCGTTGAACGTATGTCGCCCCAGCGTCAACATCCCCAAATTCTTACATGAATGAAAACATCCACCCTTCATTACCCTCATAGTCCACCAAATCCAACTGATCGAATCATAAAGGCGCACACTCCAATTTATTATCGCATCCAACACTCGTCCGATCATATCTGTAAGCCAATTTATAGAACCATTTCAATAAAGGTCCATATAAATCAATTAAATACGTGTTTCCCTGATGTTTAGGCACTCATATGTACCAAAATAGAAATGGGTCAAATACATCATCCAATTTCCGAATGAATTATCTCAAGATAAAAATCGTATGATTTGGTCCCTAAAATGTCTAAACAACTCAATACCGTGCATTTTATAATGCTTATGAAATTAAATGCACCGAAAGGTGTGGTAGTCCCAGTAATCACCATTATTTATGAAAATCAACAAAATCATTTTCACATGATTTGTATCTCAAAGATATCACACAAACTCAGTTATGAGCATTGATTATTCAAGTAAACAACGAACAAATCCAAAGTTGGACAAATCTCAATCACGACATCTTAAATGGGTTTAAATCAACAAATGACCACAATCCATGGAATTTACCTCTTAATCCAATTACTTCAAAGTATGTATTTCCAAACGTTTTCACATATAAATAAAGTACCCAAAAAGGTCAATTAATCAACCGTTAGTTATAGAAATCACACAAACCTTGGTTTGTAGTTAAAATTTATCAAACAACCATAAACCACATGATTTGTAACTTAAGGGAGTCAAAAATCAAATGATATGTGCTTTCTAAATATTTACCCAATACAAACCCAATTGCTCAAAAGGTTAATCACACAACTTCTTAGGTATGAAAAACTGCACAAAATCAAAAAGACACCAAAAGGACGTTTTTGACATGTAAATGTTTTCATAAAGTAACTTGAAACGCACATTGCTAGGTTATGTTAAACCTGGTTTTCATCCAACATGTGCAATCTTCTTGCTACCTAGATAAACCATGTGTAATCATCAAATCAATTAAAGAACTCTAAACAAAATATTTATACAACCTTTTAAACTTTTCAACCCATTAAATTACCCCCAACGGATTTAAAACCAATATTATATGAATATTTGAAGATTGTTTACTCAATCCCGTCATAAAATAGAGTTGTGCTATTAAACTCAATTTTTACTTACTTACAATCCAAATCAACTCTTCCTCATAATATACAGTTTGTAGATGACATCTCAGCGGTTTCAGCGACATATTACACACATCAAACCAATCTACGAGCAATTTATTACGATTTTTACAAGATTTAGACAACAACCAAAAAAGAGCACAACGGCCCCAAAAACGTGGATATATCTTTTGAAGGAAGAAAATTTGATCTTTAAACTTAAATCTACTGAAAATAGATACCATACAACCTATGTAGCTTCAACATTGAGCTCCCAACACTATGAAAACAAGATTTTGACCAAGAAGAAGAAACTCTAGGTTGTGGACTTTTACCTTGGTTGAGCTCAAATTGAAGCTTCAATGGTGATTTTGAGATTTTCATTTTTGAAAGACAACAAATTCACTTGCAAGGAGCGAGATTTTCTCCTTCTAGAACAACCAACAATGAAGATGAGTTGGAGATATGAGGGTTTTTATACCCAGAATATCTTAACACATTGCTTTATAATATTTTGACCATCCAACTTTGCTTAAGTGACAAAATGCACCCAAACTTGGTAACACATCAATTTGTTCATCATAAAACTCATTATACACATGATGATTAAATTTCTCGAAAACACGAGTGTTACAATGTGATGCAATCCCAATAAAAGATGATGAAATTAAGTAACTAATAGAAAAATATGAATTCACTTTCCTCTTTTTATCGCTTTGCAAAAGTAAGATGTTTTGATTTTAAAAGAAAATATGAAACATAATAGAGACAGAGGAATTGACCGGATACATTTTACAGGAATTGATCGACTACATTTAATTAATGCATATTTGGGTCCTTAATATATACTAATTATTTTTTGTACTTATTATATACCAAAAAAATTGGGTGTTTTTTATTTACTAATTCTTTAAACTACTATTGTATATTAAGAATAATTGGGCCCATTGTCCTTGTGGGTCCTGGGTGTATATCCGACTCGTCCTCCCTAAAAATGAACATGTGTTCAATGGTAATAGGAGGTGAGAGAAGAGAGAGTGTATTCATGACAAAAAAGACAAAAAATATCTATATAAAAAAGGGAAACCACAAGGGCTGTGGTGTGGTGGTAAAGACTTGGGGGGGTTTATAGCGCTCAACCCGGGTTCGAGCCCCACTAGCAGCAATTGTGGCCACTGAGGATAAACTCAGGGCTGCACGCTTTAGCAGCTGGGCCAAAGACCCTAATTGTCAGGGATTAGTCTGGGCCATAGGCCCAGGATACCCTTTCCAAAAAAAAAAGCGAAAATTTTAGAAAAACTCAACAAACTTTACCATTTTGAATGATTAAGTCTATAAATTATTTTTTGAATAAAAAAAACCATTAGACTTTCTCATTTTGAATGATTAAGTCAATAGACATTTTTTTGAATAAATAAACTATCGAACTTTATAAAAATTGGTTACCTATATTTTTTTTACTCAAAAAATGTTACATGTAATCGACTAGGAAAATTTTAAATTAAAAAAAAAAAACTAAAATCCTACGCCATTCAAACCCCTCACACATAATGACATCGCTCCCCCTGCCACTCCTCGTTGTCGTTTGGTTGTTCATTCTCCATACCGTCTATCGCCGCTGTTGACCTTGCCATCATATCGATCTCTCTGTTTTTGATCTTTTTTTCCTGATTCTTTTTACAAAATTTAGTGGAGTACGTATAAAGATATCAAAAAAGTTGGAGAATCGAAAAAAAAAGAGAAGAAAGAGATCGATGGGATTGATAAAACTAATTTAAGTTTTTTTTTTCTATATATAAAACATTTCTAGCCGGTTTGATATAGTTTTTTTTTGAATTAAAAAGATGTAGGTAACCAATTTTTAAAAGTTTGATTATTTATTTATTCAATTTTTTTTTCAGGGGCTTAATCATTCAAAATAAAAAAGTTCAATTGATTTTTCATTAAAAAAAATATTTCAATAACTTAATCGTTCAAAAAGTTCGTTGGGTTCTTCTGAATTTTTTCCTTTAAAAAAAGAAAGAAAACAAAAAGACCAAAATACCCTTTTTAAATGGATATTTTGAACAACTTACAATAGGAGCAAGTCCTTAATGACAAATTTGCATTGAAAAAATTTTAGGGACCAAAATTTTAAAAATAAAAAACACAGAGGACCAAAAATGAAGTTAGCTCAAAAGAAAGAAAAAAGAAAAAACCTCTACTCCCCTCCCAAACACAATCACTCTGTTACCCACCTGCACAAATGGCGACTATGGTTTCATCACTGCTATGGATTCCCAACTACCGGATATTCGTTGTCGCCCCAGCCACAGTACGGCGAACGCTAACTGCGTCCTCCCGCCCCCGCCACTGCCACAAAAGCACGAGATTTTGCTGTTCAATTTGGGATTCTAACTCCAATTCTTACCATAAAAGCAATAGCAGAGCCTTCGCATCTGATTCTGAGGCTTCTCTAGCCGTTGCATCAACTCTATCTACTCCCAAGTCTATACGGTACTCCATCTCCTCTTTTTTCCGTCCGTATTTTACAAACACATACTAAAACACACAGCATATATTTACCGTCATTTGCTGTAATTACTTGCACATATTCTATTGTTAAATTTAGCAGAGTTTGTTGATGATTTTAATGTCATCAATCTTTTTTTATGTGATTGATTTACTTGAGATCGCAAACATATAGGAGGTGCTTAGTGCACACACAAATGTTGCCCTTATAACCTTTAATCACTATAAGGTGGGGTCAGGGGCCGCACGGGGTTTTTGAATTTAAAAAAGAGCTAGGTGGCCTTTATTTTTTCTAAGAGGTGCTGATCCGGGGATTGCTTATTTAAAACAACTTATGCTTATTTTGAAAAGTGTTTATCAACTTACTAAACCGGAGTTTTCTAAAGAGTGTTTGGATTAGCTTATTGTGGTACCAAAACGTAATAAGCTAATAAGTTGTCATTTAGGTAGCGTTTGGTACGCAGACATGATTGGACGGGACATGACAGAACTGGACAAGACGGGACGGGATTGGACATAACAAGAGATTAGGACAGGACTGAATGAGACTGGACAGGACAAGACAAATGTCTGTCTTGTGTTTGGTATGGCTAGGACCGGATACGACAGGACTAGATAAATTTCCCTAAAAGTTTTTTGATGATTTTATATATCATATAATAGTTATAAATAACACAAATAAAGTATATATCTTTAAATAATTTAATTAAAAAAAAGTTTTATTTTTTAAACGATTTTCATACATATAAATACATAGAAAAACAAGGGTAGGAAATTTGAATGAAGAATCTGAAATAATTGATGGTAGTTTGAAAAAATCTGATTCATATAAAGAAAATATAATATTTGATTCAATTTGGAAGATCTTAATGAATTGACGGATACATAGTTGCAGCGACAGGTAAAGATAAATGCGATGGGTGGCCCGTGAAGGACGCTACATGAAGAACGTGAAAGATAGTGGATAGTGGTGGTGCATGTGGTTGTTATGGTTGATGTGGTGGAGGTATAGGTGGCCGACGATGGTAGTGGTGGACAAGGGTAATAGAGGTTATTGTAGTGGAGGAAGAGGCGGAGGTCACCGACGGTTGTTGGCGGTAAGCGTCGGTGGTGGCGGCGGCAATGGGTGGTGGTGATCGGTGGAGGTGGAGGTGGCGATAGGCGGTGGTTGTGGATGTGGTGGAGGAAGTTGTAGTAGTGGAGGAAGAGGTGGAAGTGGTCGACGATGGTTGGTGGTGGTGGCGATGGCCGATGGTTGTGGAGGTGGTGGATGAGGTTGTTATGGTGGAGAAATAGGTAGAGGTGGCCGATGGTGGTTGGCTGTGGCTACTGGTGGCCGTCGATGGTGGTAATGGCGGCGATAGGTAGTGGTGACCCTTAAGACTAATACCATATTAGGATTATACATCAAATAGCGGTAAATCAATGATTTTTAGTTTCTGTCTCACTTTTGTCCCATGTTGTTCCACCTATTTTGGTGGAACAAGAAAATACCATTTTTTGTCCCATCTTGTCCCACCTTGTCCGGTCTTTGTCCCGGTCCCATGTCGCGCCAAACGTGGGACAGTGAATTTTTGTCCTGTCCCATGTCACGCCAAACATGGGACAGTGAGTTTTTGTCCCGTCCCGTCCCATCCAGTCTGCAAACCAAACGCACCCTTAAGGATGTTTGGGATTGCTTATACATATAAAATAACCAAAAAAATTATAAGCACTTTTCAAATAAGGTGATAAGTTAGAACCAAATGACTTATCAAAAACTCCTTTTCAGCGGTTTGGCACCACTATAATCCCTTTTAATTTTTCTCCATCCAAACACTAGAAAATGCTTATCTCCGGTGCCACACCGCAATAAGCTAAAAAGCACTTCAAATAAGCAATCCCAAACACCCCCTTCAGTCTTATTTTACAAGACTATTTGTTTTTATAAATTGATAAACCTCTTAAATTTGTTTAAATTGTCAATTTTACCCATTAGAATATTATAATGTAGAAGTTATATATAAATTTATACAATTTCACATATTTATTTGCTATCATAACAAAATTTACATCTAAGTTGTAAAATTATCATTCATTTAAACGAATAAGGTTAATTGATTGAGAGATAATAATATATTTAAATTAGAAAGTCCCATAATTATAGTAAATTGAGTTTTATTATAATACAAGTGGATCGATTGAGAGAAAGGATCTATTAAGGTTGATATATTAAGGTGAGAACAATAAGAGGCAAATAAGGGGTTGGTTTACCTCTTGACAAATAAGAGGACGATAAGACTGGCTCTGAAATTTTGGAAAAAACAAACAGTGAATGACCCTACCTCTTACCGAGTCGGACATAAGAGGCTGATAAGAGCTTTTTTTACAAAAACAAACAAGGCCTTAGACTAAGAGAATTGCCAAGCCCCCTTTCTCCGCCCCCTCAAAATCGGAATTTTATTTAGTTCAGATGTTTCTGTGGGAATGTACTTTGAGTTCTCAATTCTATTGCATTAGAAAGTGGGGAATTCAATCGGTATGGTCGAAGGCAATCAACTGCCTGACTTCTGTAGATTCGTAAATGTAACTAATGTATCTCCTTCGTAAAGGATTTCCCCATAATGTCCTAGTTTCGAGGACTAATTTCAGGCGTTGGAAATAAACTTGAAATTGCTTTCAAACTTGGTGAAATTTCACCAAGTATAGATCAGGGATAGTGTAGTAAGATCTCTAGTCCTTTGGATCAGAGTTCTGAAGTTACCGTTGAATCTGAAACTCTGAAACTCTGGATCATAGAGTCAAGAGATCTGGACCATGCAACTGGACTTAAAGTTTGTGCATCCAGACTTAGAAAATTGACCAAGTCCGAAACTCTGGACTAAGTAATGTCATTTGGATATGTACAACGAGACTTGGACTCAGTACATTCATAGTTCAGATCTGTAGAGTCAGAGTTTGGATACAGTTGTAATTGTTATCTAATCTTATCCATTAACGGTTATAACCGCTCTTAACTGTCCGTAATTGTTGATCTCTCATATAAATATGTAAATGAGAATCTGGGTATATATAAGGACCCGATCTCACAGCCTTTGGGAGAGAGTTTGCTCTTGAATTATCCGAATACTCAATTCGTGATACCCAAGGCTATAAGGGACAAATTATTGTATTTGGAAAGTGTGTTCTACATGATCCCGAGATTATCCAGTCACGCATCATCTCCGAGTCCCAATTTCTAAGATAGCTCATAACGGAATTTGAAAGAACATGAATGAAAATGTCGATTGCGTTGTTGCTGTTTGGTAGAAATTGAGGAATAAAGACAACTTACTAGTTACATCAAACACTTGGTGTGCATTATTTCAGAACTCATTCAAGATATCAAACTAATATCAAATAATCAAAATTTTATTATCATTGAATAATTTTTTTTTAACAAATACCGAAGATCTTGTTGATAGTTAACCTAAACTTGTGGGTTAAATATAATCAAGTCAGAAAGTATGTATGTATGTATTATGTAGATAGAATAGTTTAAGTATCAAAAGTAAAAATATGAAAGGATATGTCTATTAGGAAGAAAGGTGTCGTTTGGGGCTGCCGTGAATAGTTGCAACCGCCGGTAACCATCACCGATGAACAGTCGCATCGGTTCGGATGGCACCTTTTCAGTGTTTATAAATAGGGTCAATGTATTGTAAATTGTATGAACAAAAATTACAAGTATCAATCAATTAACAAGTGTATTCATATTATTACCTGTGATTTGTTCATCATAGCAAGATTTTCCAACAATTGGTATCAGAGCATAGGCTTCGATTTTGGCACTCCAGGACCGGAATAAAATCAAGGAAGTTAGGGGCGATTTCTGTATATAGATTTAGAACCAAAACACAACTCCAGTGTTGATTTCTGGTTCGGACAGAAACAAAGAAGAACAGGGAGTTCTTTGGACAAACAGATCAGGGACAAAAAGGAAGAACACATCTGTGTGTTCTTGTTGGTTAAAAAAAAATTCAAAAAGGAGGTTAATACCTTTCCCAATTTCAATGTCCCAACAAATTATACGAGCACGTTAATCGATTTAGAGAAGAACAAGTGCAAGGGGCGGTCGATTAGAATCGCAGATTGAAGGGGAAGGAAAAATAAAGGGAAAGAAGAAGTACTGGGATTTTGAAAAATTAAAAGGTTATAATCCCAAATTAATTGAAAAATAGCAAGAAAGGATCAATTATTTTGATCAAAGCAAGTAAGAACCTGATTAGCAAGAGGGTCAGGAGGCACGAACTGATTAGCAAGTAGGTCAGATACGTGCAGTAAGAGCCAGATTAGCAAGTGGGTCTGGAAATACAATATTGATTAGTAAGTTGGTCAATATTAAGCAAGTTTAGCAAGAAAACCTGGTTAGCAAGTTGGCCAGTAGCAAGTAAGATTTTTTTTTATTTTTCAAACATAAGAGCAAGAAAACCAAAAACCATCTCGGTTCTGATTTGTAAGAAGTAAGCAAGTTAAAAGCAAGCAAGCATGACAGGAAAAGCAGGTGATAAACATGATAACGCATCAAGCAGTACATCAGTTCGAGAGCAAGGAAACGTTTTACTACAATGTCCAAAATTGACTGAAACAAACTACACTATGTGGGCATTGTTGATGGAAACAATATTGAAGGCCCATGGTCTGTGGGAAACAATTGATGTTAAAAATGCGGTGGATGAGAAGAAAGCACATACATCAAAGGCAATGATCTTTCAAACTTTGCCCGAAGATGTCCTAATGCAGGTAGCACAGTGCTCGACTACAAAGGAAGTTTGGGACTCAATCAAAGTTCGTTTCATTGGACTAGACTTAGTTCAAAAGGCATGCTCGCAAACTTTGAGGAGTGAACTAGAGTCTTTAAAGATGAAAGAAAATGAAACTGTAAGTAGTTTTGCAAGCAAATTGAGCAACATGAGGGCAATATTTACAAATCTTGGAACTACACTCGAAAGCAAGATAATTGTGAGGAAACTACTCAATTCGGTTCCAAAGAAGTTTTTATCGATCGTGGCAACTATTGAACAATATCAAGATTTGGATAAAATGTCGTTTGAAGAAGCCGTTGGAAGATTAACAGCCTTTGAAGAACGAATCAAAAGTCAAGACATGCCAGAGGCAAATGATGAAGACAAACTTCTGATGGCAAGTTCAAACAACCAAAGCCGTGGTAAAGGGCGAGGTAAAAATTTCAACAACGAAGCCAAGGAAAGCATAAAATGGAAGAATAGTCCAAATACACGTGGAAGAAGTACGATTCAAGGAACTAAAGACAAGAGTACTTTCAGGTGTTATGAATGTGGTGATTTCGGTCACTTTGCGAGGGAATGTTCGAAGTGGAAATACGATAAAGACAAGCAAGAAGAGTCTTGTCTCATTAATGATGACGAAGGACCTACGCTGCTGTGAAGAGCAAGATAAAAGCAAGTTGAAGACCTACCTTAAACCAAAGTTTAGTTTAAGGGGGAGTGTTGATAGTTAACCTAAACTTGTGGGTTAAATATAATCAAGTCAGAAAGTATGTATGTATGTATTATGTAGATAGAATAGTTTAAGTATCAAAAGTAAAAATATGAAAGGATATGTCTATTAGGAAGAAAGGTGTCGTTTGGGGCTGTCGTGAATAGTTGCAACCGCCGGTAACCATCACCGATGAACAGTCGCATCGGTTCGGATGGCACCTTTTCAGTGTTTATAAATAGGGTCAATGTATTGTAAATTGTATGAACAAAAATTACAAGTATCAATCAATTAACAAGTGTATTCATATTATTACCTGTGATTTGTTCATCATAGCAAGATTTTCCAACAGATCTCAATCTAACACCAAAACTTCATTACTAGTTCAGGAGTTCTTAACCCATACTACCATAATTTTTTTTATCTTTAAGACTAAATTTGTTCAAGAAAATCATCCACCATGAAAAGGGTTTCACAGTGTTGGTCAGATGATCAAAACCCTTAACAGGTGTATGGTGACTCATCATCCATGAAAAGGTTTTATACTATACGTACTTAAATTTGATCACTCAAAAAGATGGAAAAAAAAGGTACATTTCTTCATGGGTCACCATAATATTTCCAGTTCAAGAGTTTTTCTTTCTTCATAGTCATAATCCCCAATTAGAACAGAGAAGCAGATGGAGATGGAGAAGCATAAATTCGCAGGAAGATAATGTTGGGGATAATTTTCACTAACCAATGCACAAGTCCCAAACGATGTAATCAAAATCTGTAAAGTAGTAACCCAACAATCAATACGGAATAACATGGATCCCAAATGTGTTCAAATATACCAACCAGATAATAATGCAATCTAAATTGATATCCAACAAATAAATGCAACAAAACACAGAAAGCAACAATTTATCGTGGTTCCACTTTCTGAGATAATGTACGTTCACAGGGGAGAGAGGAAGCTTTTATATTGATGATCAAAGCGGGGGAACAATTACATTAGAGTTTACCTTTACAAAGATCCTACAATCTTCAAGGCTAAACCCTCCAAAAATGCACCCACAAATCAATCATAATCACCTAAGAAGAGTTAGAACCAAGAATACTAAACAAAACCCCAGTCTGGTCAACTAAAACTGTCCAGACCATGCCATGCGACTTCATATGCGATTCCAAGTCGCATATATGTCTCCCGCTACAGCCCAATGTGCGACGCAAGCAACTCGCATCCAAGTAGCATCAAACTGCATGATGAAACCAAAAGTTATACTTGGCCGCAATATCGACCTCAAGTCGTCTGACCAAGTCGCATGGGTGGCTGCATGACTTGTATCACCAGAAATCAACAGATAAGCAGATGAGAAGCAGAACTTCGCAGGCGGAGAAGCACATTGAGATCGAGAAACAGATATATGTAGGTGGAGAAACATATGGAGATGGGGAAGCAGGAATTCACAGGCGGAGAGGCAGATGGAAACAGATGAAGATGGAGAAGCAAACATTTGCAATTCAGGGAAGGTGGCAAGAGCGTGAAATGTAGGGGAAAGGAGGAAAAGCAAGGAACGAATTTTCATCCCCCCCATTTTTGTGAGGTATGGGTTATTACTCAAAATCAGGGAATGGTCCATTATAGTATATCAAAACAAACACTCCTTTTCATTCCGTTCCTGTTCCTCACCCCCTTATAATGCCAACAAAGCTCCCCCTTACTAATCAAAATCCGGGAAAGTTTACATAATTCCACTTCAATTTGAAAGATAAAGGTTAGTTTAGTGACCTTGGAAGTGAAACTGTGCCTGATTCCTGTTTTTGAAGGATGAAAATCTGCTCACCTACATTTGACTTCTTTATTTTCCATCTAGATTCATAAAAGACACAGTCTTAACATACCTTTAAGGTAAACTACCAAAAGGGCACTTCGGTTGATACTCGAAAAGTTGTTTAATGACCCATTGAGATCGAGGATAATTAAAATGTCTTGATAGATTGCTGCCAATATGGTTTAAAGGATGTACTGCAAAGAATTTTGATTGAAATTCTTATAGTCAAAAGCCATATTTCAGAGAACTGCAATGGTGTATGATTAAGCTCAAACATAACAGAATGATATGCATGATCATAGCATAGAGGTTATTGTGATTCATATTGACAACTAGTGGAAGTATCGACGCTTAACAAGTAGCAAGGTAAGATACGTAAATGTATACAATTATAAAACCATAGAGCAAGTTAAAAGTTATTAGTTTTTCACAGAAATGGTCAAGTAACTAAAGTGAATCTTTGAGTATCATCTTATCAACATGAAATGAGTTTCCTGAAGTCACTACTTCGGGGCTTGACAGAAAATGTTGGTCATTTCTTCTATTTCTCTAACCCTTTTGGAATGTATATTACCAGTATGGGACATGCTTGGATCTTGATCTAAAACTTTTTGTCTGTTTGTTAAGCTTTTAGAAAGTTGGATGCTTGCTAACTGGTTTTTCGGCACTCAAACTCATCTTTTCTTCAGCCATGAGGAATATGGTCGCTTGCTTCCATGCCCTGCCGAGAATGTTTTACCAAGAAAAATTGAGCACTTGGTCGTTAAAGAAGGAGGACCTATTCTTGACTTCATTACCAAAGCTCTGGATCTTCCGCCTTTGTGAGTTGATATATTCTTGTTCTATTTTCCATTGTGCTAATTAATTCTAGCCTAGTCGTTGACAGAGATAGGAATTTCATAGATTGGTGGACATTATCTTAACAACAAAAAGACTTGCATTAAGATATGCTATATCTTGAACACGAGTTAATTTTACTTTCACTACGTGAATGTTCTAATGTATTTATTAAAACCATTATCATAAGGTCATGGTTCAAGAAAGTCAGAACCACCCTTGCAAAAGTTAATGATATAGTTTTATACCTTGCCACCTTGGTATACAAACTTTACTCATCACTCCAACTCAGATCTGCGACTGTACCTCTTAAAAAAAATCATATGGATAAATACTCGATTGTGAAACTGAGTTACCAACATAAATTCATTAGGTATACAGTGCGAATCCTCAACTTAAGGCACAAAGATTACATGAACTCTAAAACAGAAATAAAAATAATTAATCGACATAGCATGACTTAACTTGATCAAATTTGCTATCAGAAAATGGTTTTAGATTATAACTATTGTGTTATCTAAAACGTAACATATTTGTTTGGAATAAAAAAAGGATTATGTTCAATTTATAAAATAATCTCATGTATTAAAAACTCATTTTATAGTTGAAACTGAAAACTTAAAGGTGATGCTGAACTATTTAGTGCACAAGCTAAAAGTAGTTATTACAATATTGCTTTGGAGAAAAGGAATTTCCATTGTAAATGACAAAGTTATATAAAAATGAAATAAGTATTGTTAACAATGCACAAGTTTTCAATGCAGAATTTCAAGTGATTATGTAATACTGTTTTGGAAAATAAATTACTGTTATAGATGGTATTGGAGAAAAGTAGAAAGAACTTACAATTGTAAATGGTTTTGAAAAAATAAAATTGAAAGAGAAAGATTGGCCTGATTTTGAACCAGGACCCTTATTTCAAAGGGAAAGAGAAATAGTACTTAAGCTAGGAGCCTAGGAGAGTTTTTCTTTCCAAAATTCTTACTGTAGCAACTATTTACAAAATATCAGCAAGGTCACTTAATTCCATAGGATCCATCGTAGGTCTGCCTCTATGTCGACTAATATGCTTGAACTTTGAAGGTACGTTGCAGATCTTATTCATTTTGGAGCAGTGTACTATGCCCTTGTATGCCCAAAGCCTCCTTCAACTGCCACGCCAGAGGAAATCAAGTTGTACAAAGAATTTACTAATCCAAGAGTCCTAAGAAAGAGACCTTCAATCAAAGGAAAAACCGTGAGAGAGGCGCAAAACACTTTTAGGATTACCCATATTGATGAGTTTGTTGAAGTGGGGACATATGTCAGAGTGCATGTACGTCCAAAACGATTTCCAAGGTACTTCTGAAAGAAAATTATGCCCTATATGCAACGATTAGTTTCTCAATTGTAAAGTTGCGTCCAAATCTACAGCTAATTAATTAGCAAAAATGTTATTATGAAGCTATGCCACTGATAAGGGTTAATTACCACAAAGAACCATCCTTTTTTTTGCAATTTTTTTTTTCATTTTGATAATGTACTTACCATAGGTTTGTGTTCATCTTACCCCCAAGATCCTGCTGCCCAGTGGGATATACTAGGATCTTTTGGTTTGGATTGGTACTTACTTTTTAGGCCTTTAAAATGAATAAACAAAATCCTTATCAATTCTATAATGGGAATGTGATGCGGCATAATTGGTTTTAAAAGTTTTATTTGGGAAGAAAGCTAAGATTTACAACTAGGAATTGAGTTAAAATCATATTGGCTTATGTGCTAGTTAAACTGCAGGATGTACAAGCAAGTAATACAAAAATTAATTGATTTAACTTTTTTCCCTAATTTAAACAAGAAACCTAATGTACAAGTATTGAAACCTTCTTTCAGAAAGTATCTTTTTGACATGACTTCTATACATTGTCAATTCATTCATCTCTCTTTAGTAAGTTGACATGTAATACCATGTGATTTGTTTTTTTTATTTATTATAATTAGTTTGCATGATACACCTGCATCATGGTATGCCATGTAGGAGTTCTATCCTCAGAGTGTTTTTTTGGAAGGGCGGGTTAAAAACAGTATTTGTCACGTGGGCAAATTGCAGAAGTAGGTTGATTTTTTTGGTAATTAGCCCCAGTGATAACTTTTAAAGCACGGACGAGCCACATGCAGGGAAACTTGCACGTGTGGTTCATTCGAAGCTTTAGACAAAGGTGCTATTGAGATATTAAGCTATTGTCAGATAAGATAAGAAAGTATTTGGTTCTTCTTTTTCTTTTGTTGGGATGTGGGGGATAAACTCTTAGGCAAGTTGGGACTCTATAGGAACAAAGAGCATTTGGAAGCAGTTCAATGTTACTTGTTGACAATTCTTATCATATCGATGCATCCATTCTTCGCCAGATGCTATGAAGTTGACTGGAGATCCAGAATAATTGCTGTGACAGACTCCTATGTGGTTCTCAACAAGCCTGCTGGCACATCAGTATGTGAATCATTTGTTCATCTTGATCTTATTATGAAATGCATAACCAGTGTTTTGCTTCTTGTTGATAAAAACATATTGGTTGACTTTTACGTAAGTACCCAAAATTCCAGCAACCTTATGCCAAATTTCCAGTAAAACCAAAATATATCCATGTTTGGGGATATAATATTGCATTACAGGCACTTCTGAGTTTTTGGTTCCTTTTGGCTTCATTTGCTGATGCCATTTACCACCTTCATTTTGTGGGTCTCATTTATATGGTTTGAGTAAAAAAATGAAAAACGTGATTTCTGATCCCATTTACTTGATGAGAGGATAAATAAGATGGATTTGGAGAATGGATTTTACTGTATCATTCACTTCCCTTCTTCTTAGGTTGGTGGAACTACAGACAACATTGAAGAAACCTGTGCAACTTTTGCTACTCGTGCATTGGAGTTAACTACTCCATTAAAGACTACACATCAAATTGATAATTGCACAGAAGGCTGGTATTATCTGAAGTTTAAATCGAATCATTGGCTATTTGTACTTTCTTGTGTTAATGAGAAGCAGCTAATCTCATCTTGTTTTGCAGTGTTGTTTTGGCTAGAACTAGGGACTACTGTTCAGTTTTTCATCGAAAGATCAGGGTGTGTTGATAGTTTCTCTATTAATATCTGCGGGATTGATTCTTGACTATGCCTTTTACATGTCTAAGCGTCAACTTTATATTTTTTTTTCTACACCAGGAGAAACAAGTGAAGAAGCTTTATCTCGCACTTGCTGCTGCTTATGTGCCATGTGGAGTCATAACCCATTACATGCGACCGTTTCGTAAGGCTCCAAAAATTATTTCCGACGGTACATTGCTATTTCATTCTATTTTATTTTCCCCTTTTGAAATTCTTCATGATATTTGTGTAATTAAAAACTGCGGAGAGGGCTTGGAATCGTTTGGCAACAAAGTTAATATGAACTTTTGACCTGCCATTGACTTTCCTTTTTGGAATTGCTCTAGTAAAAGAATGTCAATGCATAATTTTTTAGGGTTGCAAGTGAATGAATTGCATATCCTAGCTCTATGATTTTCTTGTTTGGAAAAATAAATACTGACCATTCTCTCTGCCCCAAAGTGTTAGTCACTATAGAATTTCTTAGATCTTGTTTGCCAATCGTTAAATTTCTATTTTTGTTGATGAAATTATGACATCTAAGCAGTGGTCTAGTTTCTGTCTTTGCTAAAAGGTAGACACATTTGGCAGAATATTCAGTTTTCGTGAATTAATTTTAATACAAGCAAATAGAGAAAATATGTGTTTGAAGAGGCTTGAAATCTAAATGTCATTCAAGTCCAAAGGTCAAACATACTTCATAGAATACCTGCTTACAGAATTTTGAAGATCTTAAAATTGAATATTATAAAAGCAAGTCTTGTATTTTCAGTTTTTAAAAACCTTTTACATTTTATTAAACATATAAAGGATTGCTTAAAATAATTTTCTTCACTGTAAACGGATTTTGTTATGTTGCAAATCTACAAAAAAAAATCTGTAGTCAGGTAGCTAATCTACAAAAGATAATTGTCCTTAATACCCCTATCTACCTTTCTATCTTTTTTGTTTTCATTCTACCAGCAACCAATGAGCACTGGAGCTTTTGCAAACTATCGATCCACATGATATATGATGGTTAAATTGCAGTAAAGTTCTAGGATAATTAAAAGTTAGTGTGATTTTTGTCCCTATTGAGTGTGTCAAAACCTTAAAAGGACTAATATTTTTAAAATATAGGGAATACTTGGTATGTATAAATTTCAAAAATTGTTCACTTTCTTGACTTCTGTACAATACAAATGATTAATTAAGCATGTCACCTATCCTTCAAACATGCAGACTTTATTAAGGAATGGAACCTTTGCCAACTTGAGGTCTTAGAATGCAGGAAAGTTCTATGGCCAAATGCTTTACTTGAAGAGAAGTATGGAATTGAGGATTTTAATTGGCCCAATAAAGAGTTTGCATATGAGTGTAAAATCAACCTCTTGACTGGCCGTACTCATCAGGTACATGATAGCTCTCAGGGGTTTATCTTTTTCCTTTATCTGATGCTAAATCAGGGATATAGTGATAAAAACATTCTGTATGAAATAGGCTTCATCATTCTGTTGTACTTCTTTCTCAAATTTATGAGTATTACATGTTACCCCTACACCAAATACTAGAATATTCTTACAAATTCATGTCTCATGGAAACTGCAAATAATGGACTTGGAGATGCCTTATAAATTGATCAAAAACCATGTTTTCATGTTTTTGGCAAATTTTAAGCCAAAATCACATGTCTTCCCTATTTTGTCATCATCCAATTGTATTTTAGACATCTGATCACGATCAAACACTTCTATTGAACTATGTGTCTAGTCAAAGGTTGCAATTTCATGGAAAAAGTCACCTGTTAACTCTTCCCTATTCCCTCCATGTCCCTCCAATAAAACGTCAACCCATCATCTTTTTCACCCTCCGAGTGCCATTTAATGTATATATTAATATATGCACCCCCTACATTTACATAACCACCCCCTATATTTACATAACTACCCCCTACAGTTACGTATTGGCCCCATATCTTTACACATGTAGAAATTTGATTGGAGGAACAGGGAAGGAAACAGAGAAGGGGTAACAGGTGATTTGTTTCTCAAGTTTATGGGATGGAGAGTTCGGTCTAACCGGGAATTCTTAAATTCTATTAATTTAGTAACATGGATCGTACTCCTCCCTGTCCCATAATAAAAACATTAACATCCTTTTACAACATTTCATCTTACAGATTCGAGCTCAATTGGCGGCCTGTGGTGCACCAATAGTGGGCGACTCAATGTATATGCCGGCTGCAATCTCAGAGCTAGCCAGTCCTGGGGTAAACCCTTTCGGGAAGTACAAGAAGCAATTTGAAAACGACGCCGATAGAGAATGGGCCACTGAAGAATGGGCTGCAAAGCATGGGAAGGAACCTGGTGTGGCTATTGGCCTTCAAGCTTGTGAAATTTCATGGGATGAAGGTGAGCACTTCTATGAGGCTGGAGCTCCTTGGTGGACTCAATAGCTAAGTCTAGGATTTGGTCCTGTGCTGCTTTTTTATGGGGTAACTGACGGAGCTTTGTTGGCCAGATACTTCTTCAAAGGAAGCTTGAGGTTCGTGTTCATCTAACTTAAATGTTTAGGTTTTTCCATTTTACAATTTTATTATTATTATTTTTTGAATGTGGGAGTTCTTATAATATCTTATATCAACAACCCAAGACATGCATATGCTTCCTGGACCATGAAGGTCGAATCATACATATGCCAATCGAAATTTTAGTAAAAATTAAGACAACCAAAATCGATATGGTTTCAGTCTCAATCAGTTCAACCGGTTTTGGATCTGAATAGACTGAAAACCAAAATATAAGAACTGACGGTATACTGTTGGTTCATCTAATCTAGTTTATTGGTTTTTTATGGTCTTAACTGACTTATGCATACCACTAGTCATAATATTGATTAAACAAGATAACGATGCTAAGTTAATATGAGCTTACATGTAACTAAAGGCACTTTTAACAAGTAATAAGCTTGTACTCCCTGTCCCATGAAAACCCTAACTTTTAACTTCATGTATAGTTTAACAAATTGCTTGACTATAATCAAAATTTCTAAAATGACGATAATGATATAATAAGAAACTTTGGATCAAACTTAGTGGTATCAGGAATTATAATTCATAATTATGGGGGTATAATGCTATTCAGGCCATGAAAACCCTCATCTCTCTCCTTTCTCTTGCCTCTTCATTCTCTCGACTCTCTCGATTCTTCCGTTCCTCTCGCCTCTGTTATCACTACACCATTAGTATCAGAACACACCATTGCACCACCAGAACACACCGCCTCACCACTAGTTTTAGCCTTCGTCGCTTGAAAAGGTAAAACCCCTGTTCTCGCACCCTCTGCTCTCACACCTTTTCTCCCGACTCTATGTTCAATGTGATTGAAACTGTAAAACCCTTTGATCTGCTTCAACTCTGTGTTGGTGTAAATAATGGGTTTTCTATTACACATTTGGTTGTTCTCACCTCTATGTTCAATATGTTGGTGTAGATAATGGAGTAGGAAGCATTTGAATTTTTAAGTTTAGTCTGCTAGAACATGGCAATGGTAGTGTAACCTGATGTTCAATGTGCTAGAATGCATTTGATGTTCAATATGTTGGGTTTGATTTGGTTTATGTTCAATAATTTGGTAGTGTTCAACTGGGTTATGTTCAATAATTTGGTAGTGTAAACTTGATGTTCAAAGTGTGTATGTTCAATTCTTTTGGGTTTGATTTGGTTGGTTAGTCAACATAGTTCTTTTGTATTGATTTGTTATATATGGTCATTTGTTAGGTTTCCATTCTATTTTTTATATGTGGTCATTTGTAACGTATGGACATTGGTGGTGAGTCTTCACACTTACAGAGACGTATGATAAATTGGAAAAATAGAGTGGTGCAAACGTTTATTGAAGTACGTATACATGAGATCATTATACATGGACGAGAAGACAATAGTCTTAAGGCGCTTTCATGGAAGAATGTTGCAAAGACGCTTAGAAACAAACATAACTTCATCGCGGATCAAAAACAAATAAAAAACCATTATGATCATCTAAAAGGTAAATACCATGCACAAGGTTTTAAAAAGCGGAATCGTGCCTCAAGGCGTTTTTTCTCAATGCGGCAAGGCCTTTCTCAATGCGGCAAGGCCTAAGCCTCGAGGCGGTCTGAGGCGTAAGCCCTGAGGCGGAAATATATACACTACAAAATATATATATATATATACACACCAATAATCTGCATTCCACTGCTTCTGCTCAGAAATATGCAATATACACACACACACACACTCGACACTTGAGTACTAGACAACAAAATATATATCATACTAAATTACTAAAAGAATTTACATATACTTTTTTGAATCACGAAATATAGATATACATGTACTAACAAAGAAAAAATATTAAATATCAACAAAGTGTGAGTTGAAATGTGACTGTGACCCTCACACGTAGTAGAGACTAAATATAAAAGAAACGTATCCAGTAGATACATATACATAATACTTTTGTGAACCGAAGAGAATCGAAGAAGAAAATGCAAAGAAAACGGGAGAAAAATGGAACTCACGAAAGACAATAGACGAGTGTAGATAGGGCTTAGGAGAAGCGGACAAGAACAAGGTTTTCAAAAAAGAAATAGAGAAGGTTTTAGTCATTTTTAAAATAATTTAGCCTCGGTATTGAGGCGTACGCCTCACTGCCTCAATCACCGCCTTAGACGACCGAGGCGTACGCCTCATCTGGGGATTGAGAGGTGCTGCCTCAGGTGCGATTTTGGACCGCCTCGTCTCGAGGCGCTCTCACACGCTTTTTAAGACCATGGTTTCCTTTAATAATAGAAATTCGGACACAAAGGAAAAGGTCCTAATCTTCTTTTACAATATGTAGAAGGTGTAGGTTTTAAATTAAACTTTGTATCTAACAATCTGGATATGTTTCTTTTTCTTATATGCAAGCCGAGGGTCTTCTCAGAAACAGTCTCTCTGTCTCATGGGACATAGGTAAGGTCTGCGTACATCCCCCCCCCCCACCCACCACCCACCCCCCTTGAGCCTACCTTTTGGGTGGGAATGGGATATACTTGGTTTGTTTGGTTTGGTTTTGGTTTTTTATCTAACAATCTGGTCTCCGGTTAGGTTTCATGTTCTATTTCACTATCTGATGGTTCATACAGACACATTGCCATGTATTGCAGGATGGTCAGATCATAAAACTTGAAGAAAACCTTGGTGTTCTAATACGATTTTTAGGGGTTTATCTTTTGGTAGTAGCGAGTAGCATCCTGCACCCTTTTGGATAAAAATGTAAATATACTTCCTGATGGCTGATTCTGCCATCTTTATTTATAGAGTAAACTACAAAGTTGGTCCCTGTGGTTTTGTCAAAAAATAAACTTTTCGTCCCTGCACTTTCAAGATGGCCATTGTGGTTTGCAAAAACGTCGGATTTGGTTCCTCCCTCTAACGGCCGTTAAAAAATGTCGTTAAATGAGGGGCATTTTCATTATTTTATCGATTGTTTTGTCTTTTACTTAATCAAAAACCACAGGGACCAAAATCATAGAATCGATTTTGATCGGCAAAAGACAAAAAAATCGATAAAATGACGAAAATGCCCCTCATTGGAAGGATTTTTTTAATGGCTGTTATAGGGAGGGATCAAATCCGGACGTTTTTGCAAGCCACGATAGTCATCTTGTAAATTTGAAACTGCAGGGACGATAAGTGTTATTTTCGACAAACCACAGGGGTCAAATTTTGTCGTTTACTCTTATTTATATTGTCGTTGCTTACTCATATATGGTTTCTCAAAATTTAGCATACTTGTCTTTTATTCTATTTGTATTGCTATTGCTTACTCATATCTAGCTTTTCAAATCTTAGGTTATCTGTATTTTTCACTTCCACATACCTTTTTACTAGTTGGGGTCGTCATAAGAGTCGCTCTACTTTCTAGGGTAGAGGTAAGATCTGCAGACATCTTACCTTAGACCCCACCTCCGGGTGAAATATACTGGGCTCGTTTGGTTTAGCTCTGTGCCATTTTCGAGTTCCTTTTTTTTGTGTGGTGTTATGTCAGGGGTATGTCTTTTAAACCATTTGAACCAACTTAGCCTTTCTTCTTGCACTAACAAATCATACATGTACCTGCAATTGCTTGTTAAAGCTTTTGGATCATTCTTTGGCGAATTTCTTTACTTTCAATCATTTTCTGTAATTATAATGAATTGATACATGTACCTGCAATTGCTTGTTAAACTATGAATTCTCATCATTCAGCATTGAACTTTTGCTGCAACGATATGTTAAAAGGGTAAATTGCATGAAAAATGCAACGAACTTTGGTCTGATTCCTATTTTATGTAACGTAGTTTTGAAACCTTCATTTTGGTATCTCAGATGTGATATGTCAAACATATTGACCAAAATATGTTACACAAAATAGGAATTGAAACAACATACATTGCATTTTCATGCGTTCTCAAAAGTAAACTAGGTACCTAAATGGTTGAAATGTCACATCCGAGACACAAAAAAGAAGGTTTTGGAAGTATGTTACACAAAGTATTTATCATACCAAAGTATGTTGCATTTTCATGCAATTGGTCCATGTTAAAACTCTAACTTCAGACTCTATGGCTTGTATTAAATCTGAGCATCGGATCTTTTGACATTCTAATTTCGAGGTATTTGTACCAGATGTTCAAAGATGCAGATACACCCACGAAAATGACAACAGAGGAAAAGGCAAATAAACCTTACCAAGCTATCTACAAGGAAATCAGAAGTTTTTGACGAACAAATCTGTGACAAAAATCTAGAATCCATCTGAGAAGGTTTTTAGTCCAAGCTACAAAACAGGTACACTATTGATATTTGATGTAAACCTTGATTTTTCATATCGTATACATTAGAGATGGGCGAAAAAGCAGTTATGACAGGTTTCCTTAACCGGTTATAGCAGGTTCTTGTCAAACAGTGCCACCATGTAACCGATTACGGTATAACTGATGGCAGTCCCTTGACCGGTCCCTAGCCCAAAATTGTTTACTAATATGAACGGTATAACCGGTCCCTCAAGGCGCGGTCCACTTCAACCGATCCTTTGATCAATGGGCGAGCACCACGTGACATTTTTTTTTGAATCAGTCATAATGGTTAACCTAACTCGGTCCTTCCAGCAACGGTTACTTAACCGGCCATTTAGAAGAAGATTGTAATTGATAAGGACCGGCCTTAACAAAAAGTAACCGGTCCAGGTCCGTGTCTGGGACTTAACCGATTTTCGAGCCTACATGCACACTCTAGTATACACCATCATGTCTCTTTTATCATAGTTTGAAGAGTGAATTACGGATTTGATCCCTTTGTTTTGTAAAAAATTATGATTGGAGTCCTTAAACTACGTTTATATGGATATGGTCCCGGTGGTATTCATTTTGTTACAACCATGATCCCTATGGTTTACTCTGGTAAAAAAAAAATATGTTAACTCAGTTAATTGTGATTTACTTTGATCGATTAGGTGATGAGCCAAACAATGTGAGTTAGGAGGTGCGGAGTGCACACTCACAAATGTTGCCTCTATCACATTGCCATAATGCAGGGGTAAGGGGTTTGCGCGCCCTTACGAGGTCCTAGGGGCAACGCCCATAGCGGTGGTCCCTTCAGAAGGTTGTAAGTTGCTGGATGTTCCGAACGAATTTCAGAAGGTTGTAAACCTTCTTGAAATGATTATGAAACTTGATGGAAATTTGCCTAAGGATAAGAGGCCTTGGACTCGGAGCCTCTAGGCCTTCAGCTCAGAGCTTCTGAGTCTCCTCAGCTTCTAAGTGTTGGATTAAAGCCTTTGGTCTTATGATCAGAGCCTTAGAGCCTTCAATTCAGTGCCTCTGATGCTTCTTATCGTGGTTCTTGTTTTGGACATAATACTTCTGACTCTAGAGCTACCGAGTCAGTTGTAACTATCACCCGATCTTATCCATAATCGGTTGTAACTGTCGTGCAATTACATGTTAATCTCTTGACTGTCTGTAACCCGTCGATGTCTCATATAAATAAATAAACAGTTAATCTGGTGAGTGGTGAGTATATGCATACACGATTTTGTGCCATAAAATGTGTGTGAATTTTCTAGATTATCTCTGCACTAATTTTGTGTTAACCCACAAGGCATTTATAAGGTTGAAATATAGTATTTGGAAAATGATTTCCATTCATGATCTAGAAGATTATCAAGTTATCGTAAACCACAAAACCTAGATTCCTCGACATTAACTTAGGGGGGATTTTAGCTTTTTACCTTTTTTTATTAAAAAATATTATATTATATATATATATATATATATATATATATATAGTTATATATAGGGTTGGGTTTACGTGAGACCAACTTGTTTTTGTGAGACCCGTGAGATCATGATTTACACTTTAAACTTCACAGAAAAACTAAAAAAAATCCCATAAAACCCACACCCCAAATTTTTCACACAAAAACCACACCCCAAGACGTTTTCGTCTACATCGGCCACCATCTCCTTTCCCGCACTGTGACCCCTATCCTTCTTCCATAAAACCCCAACAACGACCCCCCTTCCTCCCACAACACACAAACACACACAACAGTTCTCCATGGTCGAAACACCCATATCACGCGTTCTTATATAGATGTTACACACACTAATCAAACATAAACTTCTCCATCACACACACACACACAACACTTATCTTGGAACATGGAAATGATTGTTACCCAGATTGATTTCACTAGATTACATATATAGAGATTGCCTGATGTTCAACTCAACTTCTCCATGGCCGACCCCCCCCCCCCCCCCCCCCCCCCCCCCCCCCAAGGCAACACACACACACACACACACAACAGAGCGAGAATCAGAGACATAAGAGAGAGAGAGAGATTAGTAAGATGAACCATTGCCATAATAAATGAATATCACTTGGACCATATGCATAGTAAATGTGGTTTTGGGACTTTACTTGTAATTTTCAACAAAACACAAGGACCAAATCCATAATTTACTATTTTAAAAAAGTTGGATTTTATCTTATAAGCAACTATGATCATAACGAAATAATAATAACAAGATCAATGACTATATAAATAAGTTAATTTAGGGATACATGACTCTCGATAAATATTATTCGTAGAAACTAGACGTTGAGTTTTTGAAATGAAACGATCGAATGCTTAGCATGAATGATATCCGATTATGACAACCTTATTCACGTGTTTAGCTTTAAATGATATCTAATTTCAGTAATCGTAAATCATAGAAAATAAATTAAGTACTAGAGACGAACCCATTATACGTTTACCTATAGTGATATATGCTTTTAGACATGTCACATTTAATGCATATTACATACATTAAATACTAGACATGTTTGTTATCCTTACCGGGTTGATTTCTTGACAATATGCAACTTTTACTTTTCATATGACATTGTACCTTTAACTTTTTTGTCTTGTTGAAAAGACAAAAATCAACTTGCTGATCAAATGTCTGTCACTATCATCTTCAATTGATCGGTTATTGTAACAACCCTCGTTTCCGCCTCTAAACCGAGACCCAACGAAGGGTGTTACGAACCGAGTCTTAACCATTTATATATAATTAAAATAAAACATATTACAAATAATGCGGAAGCAAAACATAGTTTATTTATATAAAACATACCACGATGGATCATAGTTACAAAGTACATATTTATCTTCTAATAAACACATACTAAGCTAAGTTATAAAAACCAAATTATACAAACCAAAACACCACCCGATTAAACCACGAAATGAAGCTTTCGATAATCCCTTCGAGACTTCCTTTTCACCTCTCAAGTTATCTTGTTCTCAACTGAGATACATATTTATAATTTTTAAGCCATTGATTGACTTGTGATTACAAATCTCATTTCAATGCACAAAACATTTAGAAAATCAAATTATAGCCTCAAATAAGCTATTGTATCATGTATATGCATGTAAAACATTTAAACATTCATGCTTTCCGAATTTAATCTCTCCCGGTGGGTGTCGCCCCTTCCGGCTTTTATTCGGAACCCTTCGTCAAGGATCCGGGACCGTTTCTACGACCCCTTACCGCGGTTATACCGTCTCGGTGGTTCTTATTCCACCGGTGATCAAATTTTTTCCTTTATCATGCGTTTTAAAAATACATATAACATGTTATACATAACTATATCATTTAAGGCTGTCCATATTCTTTATGATAACCAAATATGAACAAAACTTCATGAAAACATGTACACAAATATGTTTCTCAGGTTTGGAGATCAAACCAAAAGAAAAGATAAGTAATCACCTTGGTTTTTGGCTAAATGACACTTAAATTCTGCAGCCCTCTACCCTTGCTTGCTAATATCCTCTTTCAATTCACAAAATATGGAATTGTATGTGTGTTTGATTGTTTTCTGCTGGAAAAAGAACTTAAAAGAGACAAAAGAGGCTTATATTTATAGAGGTTAAGGTGCTTGTAACTAGGTTAGTCACTAGTTGATGTGGCATCCTCCCATGCGCCATATGCCACCAAATAACACCTCAAGCTGCCACTAACAGCCCCTTTTTCCAGCCCCTTTTCTTTTGTCTTTAGTACATATAACAACTTTATTTATAATCCATTTTAATTATTTATTAATACTAAATAATTCATTTTATTTTATAAAATCCAGCAGCTGTCTTTTTATTTATTTATTAAAATTTCAGCAACTTTTTTTTTCATTAATTAAAATAGGCTGTTACAAATCTCCCCTCCTTACAAAAGATTCCGTCCTTGGAATCTACTTTCTTTAGAATTGATAAGGAAACTTCGTCCTCATTTCGTTCTCATTTTCCCAAGTGGCATTGTGACCTTTATGATATTTCCACTGTACTTTAACCAACAGAACCTCTTTATTCCTCAATCTTCGAATTGCTCGATCAATTATCCTTTCTGGTTGTTCCACATATGTCAGTTTTTCATTCACTTGAATTTCATCCATTGGAACCTTCATTTCTTCATCAGCCAGACACTTCCTCAAGTTGGATACATGGAATGTATTATGTATCTTTTGTAGCTCAGCAGGCATTTCTAACCGATAAGCCACTTCTCCGACCCTTTGAATTATTTGAAAGGGTCCTATATAACGAGGACTCAACTTTCCTCGCCTTCCGAATCTAATTAATCCTTTCCAAGGAGCAACTTTGAGCATAACCCGATCCCCCACTTGAAATTATATATGCTTTCGTCTCTTATTTGCGTAGCTTTTCTGTCGGTCCTAGGCTGCTTGTAGCCTTTCCCGAATTTGTTTTACCTTTTCTGAAGTTTGTTGAATTAGCTCCGGTCCCGTCATTCCTTTGTTTTCAAAGTTATTCCAACACACTGGGGTTCGACATTTTCTACCATACAAGACTTCATATGGAGTAGCTTTTAGACTTGCGTGATAACTATTGTTGTACGAGAATTCTATTAGGGGTAAGTGATCATCCCAACCACCACCTAAATCAATTACACAAGCTCTAAGCATGTCTTCCAATGTTCTAATGGTTCGTTCACTCTGTCCATCAGTTTGTGGATGGTAGGCTGTACTTAAGTTTATTCTTGATGTAAATCGGCTATTTCTATCTGATATTATTGATAATGGTACCCCATGCCTTGAGACTATTTCATCAACATACAGTCTTGCAAGTCGTTCTACTGTATAACTTTCTTTAATTGACAAGAAGTGAGCTGATTTGGTTAACCTATCAACGATTACCCAAATTGAATCATTACCTTTCTTGGTTCGAGGTAATTTCATCACAAAATCCATAGTGATGTGATCCCATTTCTACATTGGAATCTCTAAAGGTTGTAACCCTCCAAAAGGTTTTTGATGCTCTGCCTTTACTTGAAGGCAAGTCATACATTTCTCAACAAAATTCCTAACATCCTTTTTCATTCCCGGCCACCAGTATAGTAACTTCAAATCTCGATACATCTTATCTATGCCAGGGTGAATGGAGTATTTGGACTTGTGAGCCTCACTTAACAAGACCTCACGGTAACCGCTTACCAATGGAACCCACAATCTTCCATTAAATCTTCTACATTCCTTGTTATCAGTTTCTAAGAATTTGGCTTGTCCTACCATACGCTCTTTCTTAATGTGTTCTTTGGTAAGTGCACTAGCCTGAGCTTCTTTTATTTTTACTAAAAGTTCAGGCATCACATCTATTCTCAACGCTTTAACTCGTGTGGGCTTCTCGCGTTCCTTTCTGCTCAATGCATCTGCTACCACATTAGTTTTGCCAGGATGATATCGAATTTCACAATCATAATCTTTAAGCAATTCCATCCATCGTTGTTGTCTCATGTTTAAGTCCTTTTGACTAAACAAGTATTGCAGACTCTTGTGGTCAGTATAGATGATGCAATGAGTACCATAAAGGTAATGTCGCCAGATCTTTAGTGCAAATACAACTGCAGCGAGTTCTAAATCATGTGTTGGATATTTCTTCTCGTTTTCCTTTAGTTGCCTTGACGCATAAGCTATCACCTTGTCGTATTGCATAAGTACACACCCTAGTCCCAGTTTTGAAGCATCGCTGTATACTATAAATCCTTCTGTTCCATCTGGCAGTGATAGAATGGGTGCACTACTTAGCTTTCCTTTTAAAGTATGAAAAGCTTGTTCTTGCTCTTTTCCCCATTCAAACTTTTTACCCTTTCTTGTCAATGCCGTTATTGGAGATGCTATTTTGGAGAAGTCCTGAATGAATCTACGATAATATCCTGCTAAACCTAGAAAACTTCGTATCTCTGACACACTTTTCGGAGCTTCCCATTTCATAACGGCACTCACCTTAGCAGGATCTACTTGTATTCCTCGTTCATTAACCACATGCCCGAGGAATTGAACTTCCTTCAGCCAAAATTCACACTTTGAAAATTTGGCATACAACTTCTCCTGCCTTAAAAGACTCAGTACTGCATGTAAATGTTTTCGATGTTCACCCTCATTCTTGGAATAAATGAGAATGTCATCTATAAACACAATCACAAACTTGTCGAGATATGGTTTACATACTCGATTCATCAAGTCCATAAAGGCAGCCGGTGCATTTGTCAACCCAAAAGGCATGACCAAAAATTCATAATGGCCATATCTTGTTCTGAATGCCGTTTTGGGAACATCTTCACTCTTGACGTTTAGTTGATGGTATCCCGACCTCAGATCGATTTTTGAGAAGCATTTGGCGCCTTGTAGTTGGTCGAACAAATCATCGATTCTAGGGAGGGGATATCTATTCTTTATTGTTCGTTTATTTAATTCTCGGTAGTTGATGCACATGCGCATCGACCCGTCCTTTTTCTTAACGAATAGGATCGGTGCACCCCATGGTGACGTACTTTCTCGGATGAAACCTTTATCGAGTAACTTCTGTAACTGACTTCTCAGTTCTTGCATTTCAGATGGAGCTAATCGATATGGAGTTTTGGCTATTGGTACCGTTTCAGGTACTAAGTCAATCCCAAATCGTACCTGTCTGTCCGGAGGCAATCCTGGTAAATCTTCTGGAAACACATCTAAATATTCCTGTACAACCGGTACATCTTTTGCTTTTATCATTTCTGATCTTCTTTCACCTATAACATATGCTAAGAATGTTGGGCACCCCTTCCTTATACAACGTTGTGCTCTAGCTGAACTTACTAGCATCATCCTAGTTTTCTGTTCGTCCCCGTTTATCACTATTGTTTTTCCTTCAGAAGTTCTAACTTCAAGTTTCTTTTGATCACAAATTATCTTAGCATGGTGGTTCCACAACCAATCCATTCCTACTATGACCTCAAATTCACCTAAAGTCATGGGTATTAGGTCAATGGTCATTTGATGTCCGTCAATTTCTATTGTGCAATCTCTACAAATCTTGTTGATCCTAACATGGCTGCCATCAGCTAGTTCAACCTCAAAGCCTGGTTTTAGTTCCTTACTGTCTACTTTCAACTTTTGACAAAATGGAAGAGACATAAAAGATCTACTTGCACCACAATCAAACAGGATACGAGCAGGTTGATTATTGATAAGGTGCGTACCTGGCACTACGTTCGGTGTTTCATTTGCCTCTTTTTCTGTCATTTGAAATGCTCGAGCCTTCGCCTTTCCCTTGTTACCCTCTTTAATATTCCTGTTAGCCTCTGGATGTGGCTGATTTCTATTCTGTTCCCCGTTACCTTGAGGACAATCCCGTTTTAAATGTCCTTGTTTCCCACACCGAAAACATGCTCCTGTCTTTGCCCAACACTCACCAGGGTGATTCTTACCACAATGGTCACAAAGTTTCTTTTGATTTATTTTAACAAAATTCTGAACCCCAAACTTTGGTTTCTTATTCCAATTTTGGCCAACACTTTGTTCTTTTCGCTTTATTTGGAAAGAGCCCTGATATGTAGGTACCATATCCTTCTCAACTACCTTGGCAATGTTGACTGCTTTCTGAAATGTTTCTGGTAGTCCAACCAGTACAAACCTTCAAATTTCGTTTCTTAATCCTGCAATGAAACAATATGTTTTTCTTGCTTCCGTTGCTACTTGATGCTCCGCAAATCTTGACTTCTTTATAAATTGAGACACGTAATCTTGTACTGATAGGTTTCCTTGCCTAAATTGTAGGAACTCCTGTTCCATACGCTTACGGTCTATGGTTGAACAATATTCATTCATAAATATTTCTTTGAATTGATCCCATAACAAAGGTGTAGTTTCCTCGGTATTTTTTATAGCTTTTACCGAATTCCACCAGTGCAATGCGTATTCCTGAAGTAAGGTAGTTGCATACCTTACTTTTTGCGTTTCCAAACATTGACATGTTTCAAAGTTACTTTCTACTCCGGTTAACCAGTCCATGGCTTTATGGGGTTCACGTTCACCTTTGAATGGAGTTGGCTTGGTGCTCATAAAAGTTTTATAATTGACTTCTTTTGAGAGTATGTTATTTGGTTCTACCCTTGCATCTTGTTCTTTTGGGGTATTTATTAAACGGGCTGTCTCTTCCCTGTTTTCTTTTAATATTGCAGGTAGAACATTCTTCAAGAGTGTTTCTAAATCATTGTTCTTGCTTATACTTTCAGTCCTATCATTATCTCTCATCGTCTCTGGTTCGGTGCTACTTGTTTCTGTTCCATCCAATCCTTTTCCTCTTTGGTAAGTTTGTTGAAACTGTGAAGCAATTCCCTGAGATAGGATACAACAATATATACATGTTATCTTATGTTAGTCATTACTTTTTAACTAGTTTTTTTTAATAGAAATTTTAATACACCATACATAACAAGCTATTTCCAAAAGCACAAGTAATTATACAAACATTTCCTTTATATACATATATATTTTACATCAGTAGGAAATTACATTCATTGAGGTGGCATCTTTTCATGGGGTACAAAAGGTATTTACATAGAGCACACCTCATGTACCAAGATGTCCTAGCCTTTCTAGGGCTCATACATATAAAGACATCTCCAAAAAAAATAATATAAAAAAATACTAGTCCATAGTTAGTTGTACTTTCCCAAAAACCGGCTTAAAGCCATACAAAAACCCTTTCACATTTCATACCCTAGTTGGCTGCCCCTCATAGATGGTACTTAAGTCGAACCCATTCTCCATACGATATCACTTGGGTCTCTTCATAGAGATGAACACGGAACCTAGGTCGACGAGATATCCATGCAACTAAACTCGGTAGATAAGTGTATGAACCGACAACAACCTCCTTGATCATATCTTTAACATAGTATAATTTATCTTTCACAATTGTCCTTAGTCCTCTGCTTTTTATGATCAACTTACGATCCATCCAACGAATAACACATCGGTAATGGTTCCTTTGATTAACTAGCTCAGTCATCTCTTGAACTAATGCTTCAGTTACCCCTTGGTTATTGTTTTCTTCTATTTCATCATCACTAATAACGTAAACCTGTGGCGGTGGGGGTTCAATTATATCCACATCTGTGAAATAGGGGTCCTTGTCAGTGTTCATGCTAGGATCTGTTTCGGAAGAAGTTGACATACCTGTTACACATGTTCAAGTGAGTTAAACAATTGATCATACCTTATATTTAGTCATTTTTTATACTTAACACACTTTTACATTCATAAAACATACTTCCAATAATTATGTACCAAGTTAAAACCTAAAATAGTAGCACAAAACTCACTAACAGACCCTTGGACAACCCCGAACAACCTTGGACAAACCCTTGGACAGCCCTGGACAACCCCCTTAAACAGCCCCGGGACAGCCCTGGACAGCCCCTTGAACAACCCCTCAAACAGCCCCGGGACAACCCCTTAAACAGCACCTGGACAGCCCCTTAAATAACCCCTTGTCTTATATTTAATCTCTGTTTTTATCATTCATCATTTTTAGGTTAAAAATACAATAGGTTTTAGGACTCAATTTTTATACATATATACCCTCAACTTGTTATTTGGTCCCTCATCCGTCCTAATAGATAACTTGATCCATCGGTTTTCAAATTTCCGTGTAGACTTTGAGTTTGAAAATTTCAAATCCCTCAAAAAGTTGGCTCTGATACCAAGCTTGTAACAACCCTCGTTTCCGCCTCTAAACCGAGACCCAACGAAGGGTGTTACGAACCGAGTCTCAACCATTTATATATAATTAAAATAAAACATATTACAAATAATGCGGAAGCAAAACATAGTTTATTTATATAAAACATACCACGATGGATCATAGTTACAAAGTACATATTTATCTTCTAATAAACACATACTAAGCTAAGTTATAAAAACCAAATTATACAAACCAAAACACCACCCGATTAAACCACGAAATGAAGCTTTCGATAATCCCTTCGAGACTTCCTTTTCACCTCTCAAATAATCTTGTCCTCAACTGAGATAGATATTTATAATTTTTAAGCCATTGATTGACTTGTGATTACAAATCTCATTTTAATGCACAAAACATTTAGAAAATCAAATTATAGCCTCAAATAAGCTATTGTATCATGTATATGCATGTAAAACATTTAAACATTCATGCTTTCCGAATTTAATCTCTCCCGGTGGGTGTCGCCCCTTCCGGCTTTTATTCGGAACCCTTCGTTAAGGATCCGAGACCGTTTCTACGACCCCTTACCGCGGTTATACCGTCTCGGTGGTTCTTATTCCACCGGTGATCAAATTTTTTCCTTTATCATGCGTTTTAAAAATACATATAACATGTTATACATAACTATATCATTTAAGGCTGTCCATATTCTTTATGATAACCAAATATGAACAAAACTTCATGAAAACATGTACACAAATATGTATCTCAGGTTTGGAGATCAAACCAAAAGAAAAGATAAGTAATCACCTTGGTTTTTGGCTAAATGACACTTAAATTCTGCAGCCCTCTACCCTTGCTTGCTAATATCATCCTCTTTCAATTCACAAAATATGGAATTGTATGTGTGTTTGATTGTTTTCTGCTGGAAAAAGAACTTAAAAGAGACAAAAGAGGCTTATATTTATACTAGAGGTTAAGGTGCTTGTAACTAGGTTAGTCACTAGTTGATGTGACATCCTCCCATGCGCCATATGCCACCAAATAACACCTCAAGCTGCCACTAACAGCCCCTTTTTCCAGCCCTTTTTTTTGTCTTTAGTACATATAACAACTTTATTTATAATCCATTTTAATTATTTATTAATACTAAATAATTCATTTTATTTATTTTATTTTATAAAATCCAGCAGCTGCCTTTTTATTTATTTATTAAAATTTTAGCAACTTTTTTTTTTCTTCATTAATTAAAATAGGCTGTTACAGTTATCAACCCATTTGTCAATGTCAGTTGGTCAGGATCTACTAATCTTAGTTGGTAAGAGGTGTTTGGCTTCCTACTGATATCTTCATTGGTTGTTCAACACGTTAACATTGATCTTTGATTAATTAATGAGCTTGTCAGCATTAGATCCTTTAAAATCATCCACCACCGACAACTTTTTTCGATTTAAGCCTATCAATACTTTTGTCGTCAATGGTTGTTAACCCTCCAACTCGTAAAAGGATCACCAGGTGATGAGCTTCTGTGTCATGGGCAAACTTCTAGCTACTGAACTTGTACGGTCAGCGGTAGTGCCTCTAAATCTGTAAATAGGCAAGTGTTTTAACAATGTTTGTCTTTGATATTTTTTAATTCCAAGTATATCTTAACAAAAAGAAGTGTTGCATGAATTTTTTTTTTGTGTAACTTGAACAATACCCGGTCCCAAAAACTGAAGTTGAATGTTTACCATACTATGAAACATTTGGCGACTTTCTTAAAAACAACTTTTTTAACATTATATATTTTTTATTACGTATAATCTCTTTAAATTCAAGTTTACAAGTTATTAATGCATACGTATAACTTCTTAAAACCCCCATATTTAAACTCTAAAATCAACACGTAAAAATACAAGATATGCTTTAACCACTACTAACTAATATATATATATATATATATATATATATATATATATATATATATATATATATATATACTCTCGAAATTTAGGATCTTTTAACGAGTAATTGTATTGATTTTCTATTCTTAATTTATAAACTTCTTTACACATCATTGCATTGTATGGGTTAGGCATAGTGATTTGCCCCAACCCTCCCCCAATTGGGAACGGGAATTCCTTGCTAAACCGGGTCCTTGATCCAGATCCCCATTTAGCTCAAACCAGGGATGGGGCCGGGGCTAGGTATCGTATTCCCCGACCTGTCCGGTACCCATATATAATAAATAATTTAAAAATATATATTACATATATATATATATATATTTATTAATCAGTAAAAATAATAACAAAACTAAAACTAGGTTTACTAAAGGAAATCCATTCTCCAGAGCTTGTGAGACATTTGCCTACTGTTTCATTTTCCACTTGTATATAGCAATTAGATTGAATTAAATATTTATAAATGAGAGAAGGATTCACTTGGCAAATTTATTAGACTTGTCAATAGGCGAAGGATCGTGTGAGAAGTTGAGGTTAATGTGAGAAGCGTGAAAAGTGGATCTAAACCGTTGATCACTTTTAGTCTTATGCCCTCCATTGAATTGCACCTTAGAAGGGAAATTGATCTCGTGCATCTTATCTCGGTGCATCTCATCCTAATGTGCGTCCATTTCTCATCCAACGGTTGATAACCACTTCTCACGCTTCTCACGTTAACCTCAACTTCTCATCGGAACCCAACCCCTTGTTAATAATTTATTATACATCGTATATTTGGCTTGCATGCAGTTTTTATGTCGACTGAATCAAGAGATCCAGATGAATTAGCGCTTGAAAGGACCATCTTTTTCACCATTTGCTAATCAACCTTTCAAGAACCTGTGAGTTGAACCGTTTTCTAAACGGGAAAAAAAATCTATGATTCTCCGTTGAGGATCCCGATTCCTCTTTGGGAATGGGGACAGAGATTGGGATTGGGTTCCTGCCCCATTCCTATGTCTAGTATGCAGGGCCGGCCTTGGGTGTGACGGTGGTGCCACCGCACGGGGTCTCCGATCGTTGGAGGCCTCGGGCTTTTTTTATTTTATTTTTCATATATGAAATAATTCTAGATATAATGTAATAAAACCATTTTGTAAAATGGAAATGCTTTGTTGTTTGTTTGTCACATGTGTGTGGTTGTAGTGAAAGGTTTTGGGGTTCGAATCCTGCAAGTGGAAATTTATATTTATCTCCTCTTTAATTTATATTTTAAAAAGCACACCTCCTTATTTTTTCACCTTTCATCTTAGAAAAATTGGCTCAAATAGCCACATTACTCGGTCAATTGCATCTCCTAGTCATTTTCCCCCCAGATTGACCAAAATAGACCTAGGTCCGCAATTGCGGACCTGCAGGTCCGCCACCATGCAGAAAAAGACATAAAATTTGGCGGTCGAAGCCAGATCTACAACGGGTCGGGTCGGTAGGTCCGCCACCCGACCCAGGTCCGCCATATAGACACGTGTCACATTCTGATTCCACGACAGGTCCGCCATCTGACGGCAGGTGGACCTGCTATTTTTTCAGTTTATTAATTGCTTTTATTAAAGACCCCACCTACCTTTTTTTATATATAAACGGTTGATGGTCCCCCCATACCTTACATCGATTATTCTAAGGAAGAAATACAAATTAGGCTCGTTTTTTGTCGAATCTTTGTACGTGTTTCCCTATATCGACACGTGTGAAACATGGCACCAAAGGTAAGTTCTTCTAAACCCCCTCCGCCACCACTACGTCCACTACCACCACCTCCGCCACTACCACGTCCGCCACCACCACGTCGCCACCGCAGTGACTGGCGGACCTCTGCCACCACCGCCATTGAACTGGCAGACTAATGGCGGACCTGGAATTATTATTATTATTTTTTTAATTTCCCTTTATCCTTCTGTAATTATTAATTAATTATTAATTATTGTTGAGGAATCATTATCTTTGGTTTGTATCTGGATATTTGACACTTTAGGTCAATTAAATTTAATTTGTTTCATTTTAGCTCCTCAAACTTAATTTTAGACACTTTAGGTCCCTACACTTATATATTTGACACTTTAGGTCCCTTAAACTTAATTTGTTTCACTTTATGTCCCTAAACTTAATTGTTGTCACTTGATTTCCCTTAACTTATATATGTTACATATTGGTCCCTTAAATTTAATTTTAGACACTTTAGATCCCTAAACTTATATATTTGACACTATTGGTCCCTTAAATTTAATTTTAGACACTTTAGGTCCCTAAACTTATATATTTGACACTATTGATCCCTTACATTAGATATTTTACACTATTGGTCCCTTAAATTTAATTTTAGACACTTTAGGTCCCTAAACTTATATATTTGACACTTTAGGTCCCTTAAATTAAATGTTAGCATTTTATGTCCTTTAACTTTTAATATTTGACAATTTAGGCCCCTAGCTTGACTCTAAGGTCAAAGTTGACCGTCATAGATCAAATTAAAAGTAAGTTGAGCGGACGAAGGCTGGAGATCTTCAGGCAGACTGTTTTCGGTCATTGGTTGTTGATGGAGGACTAATCCTATGACCCATTACTGATGTACAGCGTATTAAAAATGGAGATCTTCCCGGCGGAGGACGTGGAGCATAACATGTTCTTCCAGGAGGGAGAACATATTCTACGATTTGGGCACGAGGAGTTCTGCCTCATTACAGGACTCCGGTTTGGAGAGTTTCCCTCATTGCTAGAGAGGCAGAGGCAGAGGTGCACCCCTTTTATTCTTCGGATTTTTGGTGATCCGGAGAAGCTGCAGATCCGGAATTTAGAAGCGAGATTTGCATCACTTGGAGATGGAGATCAGCTTACGGACGATGACGCTATCCGTGTTTGCTTGATCATGATGGCGGAAGTCTTTTTTCTTGGTAGACAGATCCACTTACCTGTTTCCTCCACCGTGCTTACTGTAGCACAGGATTATCGGTTCTTTAACCGATATCCTTGGGGTTCTTTTGTCTGGGAACCCACCTTTCGGTAGATGTCCGGTGCTATTCGGAAACGTACACCAGACCAGCCGAAGTTGACACTTACAGGGTTTTTACATGCCTTCAAGGTTAGTTGATTTACTATTACTATACGTATACATGGTTAATGCATTCCATATTTTAACAACTTGTAACTCCCAGGTTTGGATCTTGGAGACATTTCCTGCTGCTACCAGGTTTTTCACGATGCATCCCAGGCTTCCTAGGGGTGTACGTTGGACTAGGATTATTATCCTTGGCAGTAAACATGTCGGGGTAATACTTGATATGCCAGAGGTACGTATTTTTAAATACTTTAAAATATTGATTATTTTAACGTTAAAAACTAACATTATAGATTATGAATATCAACGTAGTCGGCCACCCATCAGACTTCTTGTGGCTACCCCTCAGGAGGAGTCATTTCAGTGGTATCAGATTAGCCACCGATATTTCCAGGGGATGGAGGAGCAGGAGAAAAAGAGGACGAGAGTCTCCAGTGATGGTGACGATGACGACGACGACGACGACGATGGTGGTGATGGTGCTGGTTTCCACCACGACGCTGGTGTGGGGGGGGGGGACTTTGGCCCACAGATTCATCAGGGATCCCAGCATGAGCCCCCCATATGAGTATGCCTACCAATGATCCCTATACTGCATATTGGGATCGTTTGACCACCCTGGAGGGAACTGTTAGTGAAGTACAGGGGACAATTAATGATATAAATGTATGGCGGGGTGGTCAAACGGATATGTATACTCATATACAGGAGATGTACCGTGAGACGCAACAGTGGCATGTAAGTATTTAATTTTAGTTATGTATTTAATTTTAAACTTATGAACATTCATTAACAATTAATACTTGTACGTAGCTATCCACTCGTCCACCACAACAAGAACAACCACCACAGCAAGAGCGAGAATCGCCGTACGACCCCTGGATTTCGTCACCCACGATTCCGGATCCGTCGTACGCTTTTTCCCCCTCCCATATGCCGACGGTAAGTATCATCAATCGGTTAATGTTTAACTTATTTTTTTCTATGATATCGGAGAGATATTTATTTATTTCGTTATGCAGGGAGTGTCAGGTATGACAGATGTGGGTGGTCCAGACATGACAGGGACATTCAGTATGGTTGGCCCAGACATGCCAGGGCCGTTCGGTATAGGGGTGTACGACAGTCCCCAGTTCGTTACTCCTAGACCACCCCCAACATGGCTCCAAGACCACCTATGCAGGAAAACCTTGGAAAGGGGGCACGCGTACGACATCCTTCCCACCTGTAAGTCTCTCCATACACCGCCCTTCCTGATTCTACCCCCAACCGTCCGAACAAAAAAAGCGAAAGGTAAGCGGCCTTCCGAGACTGTGGGTTCACATAAGGGATCTATGGTGGTGGAGCGCATGTATCGGGATGGCACGTTGCCTGCTCAGGTGAAACTTACACTTCTACCAATCCGGCCTGTAGATCGTACCTTTTGGGGTAAACTTTTGGGCTTGGAAGATAGTGGAGATTTTGAGACGGAGGTACGTATTTTTTTTAGTTATATAATTTTATTGATAATAATTTGTAACTCATGCTTAACATGTAATTGTTTATTAAAAGCACCTCGAGATATGGGTCCGACTTCATCTGGAGTCACGCTCGTCGCTGGCTACTTGGACCATGGTGCTCCCAGACTTCATGTATTATGTAACTGTGCTTAAGGATCTTTCATACGTGACTGGGCAGTGCAGTGGTGCACAAGGAAGTGTTGGTTTTCCAGCGTGGGGCACCGTGAATACAGTATGAAAAACAGTTTACATGTATATTATTTTAGAAATTTCAAATTTATATAACTGACATATATTTTTTATGTTTCAGGTGTTCATTCCAATATGTATAAGGAATAAACATTGGGTGGTTGGGCGCTTAAATCTGGACTCCATGATTATGACCATATATGACAGTCTCAAGATTCCCACCTTGAAGGAACCCCTTAGAGAAATGATGATCGAATTCACTATCAGGATGCCGCAATTGTTTACGACTTTGGGTGAACATTCGTGTGCACAAGCGTTTAGTAATTCCTTCAGTTGGGAATACGCGATGGATGTGCCACAACAGAGGGGACCGCTTGGAGATTGTGGTCCATGGGCATGTAAATTTATCGCTGATTTGGTGCACGAGCGACATCCATCTAGCACGGATACATCCAAAGACTGTATGCGGTGGCGGCATGAGATGGCGGATATTATATGGTCTTTCAGGGAGGATTGATCGGCCGATGTGTAGTACCTAGTGTTAAAATGTAAAAGATTATTGTACAAACTATTTTTTATTTAGTTCATTACTTTTACATCTACTAAACCTTATTATACATCTTTTATGAATTTAACTTACCTTAGAAACAACATTACAGAGGCAGGTCCCTTAAATTTAAAACTCATCAAAACACACAAAATACTGAACTGTTTTATTCACGAACAAATTAAAACATCGAACAGGTACGAAACAGGTAAATTCCAGATACGAAATGGTCAAAAACACTTGCACAATCTAAGGATAAAGTGCTTTACATTGATCAATCCAATTTTGTTTCTCGTTTATCTCAGCCTGCATGACTGCGAACTCTTGGATAAACTTGTTCACTCGTTCGTTGTCGTAACGAATACGGTCTTCCTTATCTTTTATCTCCCGCTTCAATCTTTTTATCTCTTCCCTGTCTTCGTCCATCCTTCTCAAGTACCCTTCCTTATTGGCCATAATTTCTTTCCACCTTTGACTGAGTTCCTTGATCCTCGCCTTAGTTTTTTCTACGGATTGTCTCATCCTTTCCGGCATTGTTTATGAGGAGGGGGGGGGGGTTCGAAAAGAGGCTCGGTTTCCGGCCATAAGATATTAGTTGATGAAAAATGGTGTGTGGATGGGGTGACTTATAAGTTGAAAATAAGGTGAGTATTTATAGCCAAAAAACTAGTTCTAGGTCCGCAATTGCGGACCAAGATTCAATTGCGGGCCTAGATTAGGTCAAGATAAACCTTCACCTTTGCAGGCGAATATTGCAGGTCCGCCATTGCGGACCTAGTGCACCTCCGCCATTGCGGACCTAGTGGAGGACCTGAACGACTATAAGTACCCCATGGTTGAGTGGTTGTAAACCATAGAAAAACAAACACAGTGTGAATCATCAGGGTGATTAAACAATTTCTTCTTACATGACATCTCCGAATCTTCATGTTTGGAACTTCAGAGGTTTAACTCAATCTCTTCCAGACACTACCACCGAGTTATATGGTTCGTGTTTAAATTTTTTTTTGGTTTTGCTTGTGTTAAATGTCGTCGAAGGCTAATGTTGTTCATGTTTATCAACAACGGCTTATCCACAAATGTTTACAATGAAAGTCCACCATCAAGGGTACTTCACGGAACCACCTAGAAGACACTACTTCCGTGGACTAGAAATATATGTTGACATGTTAGATGTCGACGATCTTTCCCTGAAACTGTTTCACCAAATCATGAAAGAGTTAGGTTATGACGAACCGAAATATTATAAGTTTCATTTTAAAGAATATCAAAGAAAACTATCCCCACATAGAGGACATGATCAATGAAAAGGCTGATTTGATCATTAGATGTAAAGCTCTCTACCCAAAGGGATACTAGTTTACCTTTTGGTTCAATGTTTTGAACTTTGTTTAAATTAACCTTGTCATGCAGTAGTCAATAGACTTCCGTTGCTCGGTTATATCCTTGGGTTAAGTAATAAAGTGTAGCATTTTGTTTACTATCATGATACACGAACATTATTCATTATAATCAATACGTTCATTACATACATTGTTACTCGTTCAGATCAACATTTAAATCAAAAGTTTGATGTCTATAGGTGCCTCCATAATCGTCGGTAGGCATTGGTTGAGTAGTGCGGCTACCAGATGCTCTTTGGCTTCCACGATTCACTGGTGCAGGCGCCTGACATTGAGTCCGAGTATGTCCGATTTCTCCACATCGAGTACATCTCCTCGGTGTGGGATCCTCACCACGAGATGGGATACGATTGTGGTTACTCGGTCTTCCGGCACGTCTCTTGTAGACCGGTGACTTAACGGTCATAAGCAGAGTGTCTGGAACAACCCATGTATCAGGATGCCCAGCTGGATGTATGACCTCTGAGTATGTGGCTCGAAAATTATCCACTTTGAAGTAAGGCGATACCAGGTGGATGACATATGTACACCGTTCATGCCTGGCAACGGCAATTGCATGACTGCAAGGTAAATCGGAGATCTGCCATTTCCTACAAGAGCAACTATAACGATGGTAATCCACTTTCGCGTCCCTACGAGAATCTTGAACTTCATATAGGCCATAACCTATTTCATGGACAAAAAACCTTTCCGACTTCACCTGTCGCCTTCTAACAATTATTTCTATTTTTGGGGGGACAACATTTACCCATCTCACTGTAGAAAAACGAAAGATTAAAATATTGAAGAAAATATGTTGTGAATTTTTGTGACAAACCAAAATAACAGTGGATAAGTGTGACTATGAAAACCTGCTTTGTTCCGACGAATTGAATACCAGTCTTGTTGAAATTCTCGGAAGTAATCCATAAGGGACACGATAGGAAGTTTTCGAGCAAAACGAGACAGTGCATTGACCGACTCGGCGCTGTTTGAAGTCATTATGTTGTAACGCATTCCAGGGAAATAGGCCCGTGACCATTTCTCCTTGCCAACCGCGTCCATAAGTGGCACTCCAACAGGTATAACGCGTCGTAGAACTTCCATTTTACGTTCAAAATCCTCCTCCGTGTATGCTTTACACGTTTTCCAAAATATACCCTTCCTAAACTTGGCCCTACTGTCCCTGCTTTTTACGTTCATCAGCAAATGGCGACAACACAAACCATGATGGGCATTTGGGTACACCGTGTTGATAGCTTGACTTATGGATAAAGCCCTGTCGGATATAAACGCCAACCCTTCCGGTTCTTGGATACATTCCTTCAACATCGTCAAAAACCAAGTCCATGCCTCCCCACTCTTAGACCTACCCACTCTGAAAGCGACCGACACAATTTGGTTATTGGCGTCCATAGCAACGACTAAGAACATTGTGCCCAAGTAAGGACCCTTCAAATTAGCGTCGTCTATTATAAGGACACGACGCAAGTGTCCCAGAAACGACTGAATCTACATAAATTACATGGTTTAACCGTTAGAAAATTAAAGACAATATCTATTAATGCAAAAAATATATTGGCCGAGGCAAAACATAACCAAAATACGTACCGAGCAACCAAGGGAAGCAAAACACATCTCAAAACGTCCTGTACTATCTGTCTTTATTCGGGTGAAAGTACCAGGATTATTAAGCTCCAAGTTATAGAAGAACGCAGGGAGTCGGCTAAAAGATTCCTGGGGGGTACCCCGTACAATGGTTAGTGCATAAGCCTTCGCACGCCAAGCTTGCCAATACGAGATATTTAGGTGCATGTCCGCCTTCATGTCGTTCACAATGTCTTTTCCACGTATTCTCCGGCTTTCATCACGCACTTTAGGCAAAATTATGTGTCCCAATACTCTGCTATTGGCGTTACGGTGGTTGGGATTCATCTGGGTCCTTGAACAAGTGTGTACGTCGTTCATAATTCGTACGTGGAACATAGTGGTATTCTGTATGCACACAACATAAATACGCCAATTACAGTTAGGCTGCACACATCTCACATCGTATCGGGATTTTGAAGATCTTTCAACTCTAAACTGGAAACCCTCTTTAAGGGTCTTCCTCCCGATAGCGAGGGTTATTTCGTCTTTCGTTTGAAAAACACCCCCTACATTCACTCTTCTACTACGGGTATAATGTACGGGTGCTTCATTTGTTGTGATGACGGGCTCTCGGTCTTTTGGAAGGGAGGGGGGCATACCAAAGAAATCATTTATCCCACCATATGATCTAACAGGACTAGGTTCAGACGTTTCTTCTTCTTCTTCATCTTCATCCGTATGAACATCAGAAAGACCCAGGTCATAAACATGAGATTCATTGGGGTCTTGATCAAATTCTTCATCGGATTCGTCTTCCTCATCGGCTCGTTCGTCTACCAGTTCTTCTTCTGTCTCAGGAACAATATCGGGGTTATGTTCATGAATAAAAGCGGAATCAAACTGAGGCCTGTAAGATGTTTAACTCTGCTCAGGGAACTGAGGCATGTAAGATGTTTGATTCTGCTCGGGGAACTGAGGCATGTAAGATGTTTGATTCTGCTCGGCATACACATCAGGAGTGCCTCCGGTGTTCGAACCACCACCAACGTTGCTGCCGCCCGCCATCGCGTAATCGTCGTAAACGTAAAGTGTTGGCGGAGTTGTAAAAGCCATAGCATTTTGCAAGAAACACGAAACATCGACATTGTCTCTTAGCTGAATCATTTGGCCAGAAGTAATGTAAATAATTTTGGTGGTACCAACAGTGGTGTCCATACCACATTTCTCACGAAGATAACTAACCAACCTTTGATGCGTGATAGTTGCCGGAACCATGATGCGAACCATCGGTCGATCAGTATAATAATCCCACCCTTGATCATTCTGTTGAAAGTAACCTCCACCCAAAATACGTAACTTTACTTTTTCAGAAACATAACTCATCTTCAAGTTTTCAGGTGTTTTTGAAAATTTTTCTCAGAAAGCAAAACTGCTTACCTTCGGTTTTCAGGCTTGCTATTTTAGGGGAAAACTTCACGGTTTTAAATTTCTTCAAAATGCTTCAATGCATTCAACCACTAAACTGTATATCTGAAGATTATATAGGACCAAAATAATGCAGCTCCACAACGAAAACGTACGTCAAAAAACAAACAAATCAACAAAAAATGGTAAATGGCGGACCTAGCCTAGGTCCGCAATGGCGGACCTGCGTCAGATGGCGGAGCTGTTGTCGTGGCATCAGAGCGTGACACGTGTCTATATGGCGGACCTGGGTCGGGTGGCGGACCTACCGACCCGACCCGCCAATTTTTTTGTCTTTTTCTGCATGGTGGCGGACTTGCAAGTCCGCCATTGCGGACCTAGGTCTATTTTGGTCAATCTGGGGGAGAAATGGCTAGGAGATGCACTTGACCGAGTAATGTGGCTATTTGAGCCAATTTCCCTTCATCTTATAATACCTTTTTATTAGTGTTTAATCTTTTAATTATTTTACTTTATAATTTTTTTTATTATTTAATGAAATTTAATATTTTTAACTGTTATTTTCTTATATTCTTTGAAACTTTTTTAATTTTTAATATTAGTATTTTTTTAGTAAAAACAAATTATTAAATATTGTTGATATGTTTTTGAGTTACTAATGATGACTAACTAATTATAAATAAAATAGAATGCTTTCAACTAATATGTTTGATTCCGGTTATTTTAAACATCAAAAAAAGAAAAAAATCAATATTTTTTGCAAGTTCAAAGGGGGAGCCATCGATCGATTATCTTCAAAGAGACGCATGAATGTCTTGGTAATGGAGAACCAATCAAATTATAGCAACATAAGTTTCTAGCAAATATTAATTATGAAAGTATAATACATGATTTTGCTCCTAAAAATGATAGAAGATGTGTATTCAAAAAAAGGTAATGTCTACCCAGTTTTTTTTAAATATATGTACTAGTCCCAATTTATTACTGAAGAATGAAAAACCAATTATGTTCACTACTAAAGTATTAAACTACTTGTGTTATATATTGTATGTTGTATCATTATGTGATTTATTTTTACTTTTATTATTAATTAACTTTTTATTCTTATTAACAAATTAATCATCAGAGATTTATGAGCATTAATTTAACGCTATAAATGTCATTTTATTTATTTGCATCTTGTTTATAACTATCTTATATTTTCATACTTTAAGGTTAAATTTTTATATTTCATAAGAAATATAGCGGAAAAAAATCACAGGGCCACATCTAAATTTTTGCGCAAGGCCTCCAAAATGTCAGGACCGACCCTGCTAGTATGGGTATATAGTTGGTTGATATTAAGCAATCAAACTTTTATCTTAAACGGCGTTTGGTTTCTGTAACTAGTAATTACAAAAACAAAAGGATTATAAACTCATCAACTGCTAAACTTGAACGACACATAATCTTTAATTTAAATAGGCAAAATAATCGTAATCAAAATATCGAAAAACCCTAAATTAGAATAAAGGATTTTTGAACATTACAATTATGATATATTTTGCACATTTTCTATTGAACATGAATTGTCGTATAACTTTTAACTCTTTATGTTAACATTACACTAATGGAATCAAATTGAATCAAACTAAACGTAAGATATATGTAGACATGTCCTCTACCCCAAAAATTAAACGGTTGTTTTCATAATAATCTTCAACTAGTGAAAAAGAGCAACACCATAGAGCAGATGAACTAGAGATGGCCAAAAATTGGTTTAGGTCCCAAATTGGCCACTTCAAAACCTAGCTGGTCAGTCCTCGCCATGACAAAAAGTCCTAGGCCTGATAACCGATCCCGGTCCTTTCTAAATTGGCCTTGGGCCTAACCTTGTTTAAAAAATATATTTTTTCAAATGTCATTTACATAAAATGTGTTGGTCCCGGAGGTGCTTAACAAGTTTGTAGAAGGGGGGAGGAGGTTGAATACAAACACAAATTTTCAGTTTAATAAATTGTTTATTGAATAATCAAATCATAATTTACAGTTTGTTGCATAATAAGATTAAGTAAAACATAATCTAAACAAACTTAAGAAACACACAGTTGTTTGCAATAAGAAATAAAGAAGAAGGTTAAGGGAATATATAAATCAAGAGTTTCTATCCTCGGTTCACTAAGAGAGAGAGAATATATCGTTTTGAGAGATATTCTCAACCTTTCTATTTATACCCTATGCATTAAATGCATGGCAGGGTGCTTTACACGTGTCACCTTTTGGTTGGTTGCATGTCTCTGACTTTTGGAGACATGCAATTGGCCGCATGATGAATAGTGTAGTTCTTCAGAGTTGTTGTACGACTTGTGGCAGAGGTATGTCTCTTCTGACAATTGTACTTTTTGTGCAAGGGTAAGGCAAAAGAAACTTGGAGCATAAGCTTCGTGATCTTCAGTCGCTGAATATCTCTTCCTTCATTGAGTTAAGAGGAAGTTCAGTGAGTGCTCATACTTTTCTTCAGATTTGTTCGTGTGATGTAGACTTGTCTTGGTTTTACTGATGTCTGCATCAAATCATGAGTAGACTTGTCGTTTGTTCAGTAACTTTGTCTTCGATTCAGCAGTGAACATCTTTGTCGCAAAACTTGTCTTCAGGGATTACGTCTAACAGATAATAATGAAACTATCAATGATACTGATCATACTCAGTATTTACTCGTTGATGGTGAAACACTAATACATACATATGTTAAACGTAATTTTCACTAAGTAATTCAGAAAGTCATTATCAAATCACTGAGAGAGTTGGATCAACAATCTCCCCCTATTTGATGATGACAAAGTAATATGAAGAAAATTACTTTATCTCAAAATACAAGGATATTCAGGACTCATAACATATATGTCCCAATTACTATTTTGAGAGATCTTTTATAGTACTGAAATTTTCATTGATTTGCAAAAGAGATTACAAACAAGAGTATGAAAATTATAAGTACAAGTGAAATTCAATACTACTGTAAGTCTAAATAATAGATTACAAGATACAGAAGGGAATCTATCAGCTATGTGGGTTCTTCCATGACAGGGAGTTCTTCTACTATGAACATGTGATCAAGTACCTTTTCTCCTCTCTGTCTTCGAACAGCTGCTTCCTTTCGAATAAGAGTTTTGATGGGGGTCCCTGATGAAGAGTAGTCGCACCATAAGTAGAGAAGATCATGTAGATGATTTACAGGACATAGAGGAAACTCCGAGACTCTCTAAAATATGATATTTTCATCATAATCTCTAAAGAATAACATATACGGATTCTTTATCACTTGCCCTGCTATAAACGGTCCGCCAGGGGGTAGTGATCGATTTAGAGAGCTGAGAGGTCAGGAGGAGGTCCGAACAGTGCATCCCTGGAGAATTTGATCGATGTTTCATTTCTAATTGTAGCATCATTTTCAGAAGAGGATGCTTGCTTTCGTCTAACTATTATTGGCTTTTGTGGAAGAGCTGAGGGCACATTCATTCTTGCAGTGACCTTGTTGATGAGAGCTTCAAGAAGATTTTAATCATGGACTATGTGCATTGATCTTTATTTCTTCAGTGCTTCTCTGAACTCTAACCACTCATAGTAGCCGAAGTGTTCCAGTTTTGACAGGTACATAGCTTTTGAGCTTCCATCCTTTCTGAATATATCTCCATGGTGACAGAGAGTCGGTTCTTCTTGCTCCTCCCTGAGATTGTTATAGTTGAGATTTTTTTGTGGATCAGATCGATGGCCAAGCTTCTGTTTGCACCAAGCTAGATCATGATCGCCGAATTCTTTATCTTTTATGTTCTTCTCCTCTATCTCCTTTAGAAGAGCAGCTTGTACCTTAATTGGGTTCTTCTTTAGCTTTGTGTCTTTAAACAGGGTTGAGTGTACCATGAGGGCTAAAGAGGCGTCCTCTTGGCATTCAACTATTAACCGTTCGACCCTGATAGACTTTTCAACTTCTTCCGGTGAAAGGAAATCAAGTTCTTCAGTAGAAGATTGAGTAGGGATTTTCAGCCGTAAGCTTTCTAGATGAGAAATCATCTCTGAGTGTGTTTGAGTATCATCCCTTGACCGTTGCAGAGGTCAAGAGGGTCTTTGTGGATGGCTTAGGGAGTCTTCATCTTCTTCTTCTTGATCATCAGTCCCTCTGATAAAGACTGGGATTATTGTGTCATCAGCTTGAGTGGCTGGGATTATTTGCAGAGACGTTCCCTTAAGTAGGGGAGATAACTGTCTAAGCAAAAATAAAGGAGTTAGTGTATATATAAGCAAGGAGAAAGATAAAGGCTAGAAGGACAGGGGTGTATGGTGAGAAAAGAAAGATATAGGGACAATAGAGAGACATACCTGAGAAGGTAGCTCCCCTTCAGAAGCTGACAAAAGTCTCAGATTTCCTTTAGCAGCAATGCCCTTTTGCTTGCCTTGGGTGGAGGAATCTGGGGCCTTGTCTTATTGTCTCCCCCCTGCTTCATTTATTACTACGCCCTTCATCACTGGGGCTGAAGCGATAGTGGACGTAAGGAACCATGATGATGGGTCCTCATCTTCATCATCATCAATGATGGAGTCTTTGGAGCCTTAATCTTCGATATCAGGTTCCTTTTCGTCTTCATCCTCCTCTTCTTCTTCCAGTGGTTCTTCTAAGAGCACTGAATAAGAGTAAGGAGGTGCCTGTTTTTCAGCGATTGAAGTTTCCGCTGTCTTTTTCCCCTCAGCCTGAGAGGGAGGTTCTTTCAAGTTACCATTTCAGCCAATGTAGCCTCTGCATTTTTTTCAATTGGTGTTTTCTCCTCCTCTTTGTCATCATCAGGAGAGGTTCGTACAACAGCAACGACATGATTAGCATCAAGGTTTGTCGGAACATCAACCTCTAGTGTTTTCAAACGATCTTCTATTTCCGGAATGAAGGAGGTTGCAATATTGACGAAGTCGGCTGTTATAGTCAGCAACATCCTGTCATCATCCGTGAAGGAGGGTTCTGAGACTGGAGTTGGTTCATTCAACTTGGTCAGAATATCGGCCAACAGTTTGTTGGAACTGTCAATTTTCTCACTGAGAGTATTCACCTCTCCAGTGAGTATCTTCACAACCCCAGAAAGATTGTCAACGTGGCCATTCAAGGATTTCAGCTGAGAAGTATTTGTGGCTACGTGGTCTTTCAGATCATTAACCTCTGTTTGTTGTGAGGAGAGCTGAGATGCGTCAGCCTTGGTGGGGATGGCGGAGGAGAGGTTCTGCAACTTTTCAGCGACAACATTTATTGTTAAGGTGTTGGTGTTGATGGAAGTAGCTAGAGATTCCATCTTTTCGTTGACTTTGTGTAGCGAGACATAAACTGTGGTCAAACTAGGATCTGTAAAATAAGTTAATGTTTGAGCAAAGGAAGGCTCAGGCTTATTTAGAAGGGTTGGAGAAGTATGTAGGGATGCAGTGATACCTGATGTGGCAAACATGTTGTAAAAAGCCATGTCCCCTTCAAAAGAAGAGGGTGGCAGGTTTGTTTGAGGAAAACCTCCGAGAGGGAGGCCACTAGGTCCTAGTTGTGCAACCTGAAAAGCTGGCTGCTGTAAACTTGGTATGTCAGAGACCAAAGATATAGAAGGATAAAGGGATGAGAAAGAGAAAGAGACATTGTGGATTATAGTAGTTACCTTAGTGGTATGGGGAGGCGTTGAAGTAGAAGGAGTTGAAATCAGCACAGAGTCAGTGGTAGATGCCACTAAGAAAGTCGTTGAGGGTGCATCAGTGGTAGAGAAGACCATGAAACCATCCAGGGCGGTCTGTTGAGAGACGACCCCAGTTGTTGATATCTGAGATGTTGTCTCTTCAGTTCTCCGAGCCTTTTTAGAGGGTCCAGAGAGAGCTGATGATTTGCGTTTTGAAGAGGTTGTAGTGGCGGGGGTATTTGATGAAGGAACCATTGATGTAGCCACTGAAGGAGAAGAAGATTGAGATAAGGGAGTGTAAGGTGCGAAGACTTACCTCATTTGCAGCAGTGGGGACATCGAGGATTTTGGAGCCTACTTTGGAGAACTTGCAGTCACTCTCCATTGGGTAGTGATCCTTCAAAAAGAAGTGAAGGATAGCTGAGATGAACCGGACATTAGGGAATTTTAATTTCCCTATCAGGTTTCTCAATCTTGGACATAAAGTCATAAAAAATGATACCGGCGTAGTCGATATGGAGGTCAACAATCACTAAGTAGCCCATTTGAAGTTGGACTTTGCTTGCTTGGTCTAGGGAACCCATCTTGTCACTCATGCATTGAATTATGTGGGAGTAGACATAGTTCAATTTAGAGGGCATCTTTGCCTTCAGAATCTTGGTGAGCTTCTTGTCAGGGATGGAAGTGTAAGGTTTGTAGTCCCATTGATAGTCCATGTTGTCGAGGAATTGAATGAGGTGCTCATCAGTGGGCAAAGCGTCAAAACCAAATTTGGTGCTAAAAGGAAAGCGAAGAGCGATACAAATGACCATAGGAGTGATAATACCAGGTGCATGATGAGTCTGGAAGGTGATAGCAGTGATATACTTTCCTTGTTTATTCAGGACTTCTCCCTTTTCAGCAGTAAACCATAATTCCTGAAAAAGAGTCTTGGATGGGAGAGGAGCTACCTTCAGCGCGTAGCCAAGAGGGGATGACTTAAGGAATTTAGTGACATAATGTAATGAGGAGAAGGTTTGTTCTTGTGGAGGTCCAGAAGTCCCAAGTGATTATTTCCAGTGAGTTGGGATGCCGAGAGTTCAAACTTCACGTTTTTGGACTTGATGAGAGTAGTTTGGGAAGCCATTTTTGTACTGGTAGAAAATGGTAGAACAAAGAAACTCTTAGGAATAAAGAAAATGATTAGAAAGTTTACCAGTTTACTTTTTAAGAATAAAGGTTGTAGGGAAGTTTATTCAAAAAGTCCAGTTTCCTTTTTAAGAAGGTGACATGAACAGTCCTAAAAACGAAAAGGTTTATGAAAAAGAATCATGAAGAAAATATGATTTTATAGAAGAAAAACAGTTTTTAATCCAAAGAGATGAAAATTTTAGGATTAAACAAGGGTTTTTGAAGTAAAAGAAGTGAAGAACAAGAACCTGGAAGTCTTGAAGATTTGAAGATTCAAATGTTCTTGAGTTCTTAGTGTGCTTGAATGCCGAGAGCAATTTTTTTTTGCCTTTTGATGCTTTATGAGCGTAAAAGGTAAAAGTATGAATGGCAAGCCTTTTATATGTGAGAGTGAGGAGAGAGAAAGGATTAAGAGCGGGAAAAAATGCTCATCATGACACGGACACATCCCACGAAGTTGATTGGACAAGGAGGGCAACAGACGAATGTGTCAGAAAAAGGTGTGTCATGGATTGTCGGTTCGAATGACATCACAAGAGAGAGTGTGTTGTTTCAGCTTTTCTGTAAAGTATCTCTGATATAAATCAGGGATATGTTTTACTTTCAAAGGATCACTGATAAGAAATGTCAGTGATAAGTTTTCTTTTTCAAAAAGCTTTTAATCACTTGAAGAAATTCAGTGATTAAGATTTTGAGATTTTCATCTCGCTGAATATGATTCAGTGAGGAAGGATGTGAAAACATACCTAACTTTCAGAGAGATCTTAGTCAGAGATGATGAGATGAGAGAGAATTTTACAACTGACTTAATGCGTGAATGCTGAAGAGTTATTCTTCAAAATTCAGCATTCCAAGCTTATTGATGAGAAAGTTGAATCTTATCTCATCAAGAGGTTTGGTAAAAAGGTAAGCGAGCTGATAGTCAGTGGGAACAAAATGAAGTTCAATGTCTCCATTCATCACATGATCTCTAATAAAATGATATCTGATTTCAATGTGTTTCGTCTTTGAGTGTAGCACTGGATTGTTTGCTATAGCGATAACATTAGTGCTGTCGCAATAGATGGGAATCTTGGAAAGTTGAAGGTCATAGTCTAATAGCTAATTTCTCATCCGAAGTTATTTAAATTAAAGTTATATTTTATGTCGGATTGAAATTAACCAATTGACAATTGGTTCGTTGTATGACGACTTATTTAAGTTACATAAAATATCGACTTTAAGATAACGAAGGAATGTGATCTCATCTTTTTATCCAATTATTGATTTTATTCCAATGAATCTTTGGACTATGTGCTTCTTTTTATAATTAAACTCTTCAGTAGTGTTAATCCAAACCCCAACCAAAAATATTGTTTTCAAAATCGCCATCTGAGACTCGCTTTTACAGACCCGACTTTCAAGAAGAACTTTTCCACGCTTCCCTGTGGGATCGATATACGGTACTTTGTACCATTATTACTTGTTACAAACGGTAGTATATTAAGATGTATACTTGCGTCGAAATCTATTTTCTTGCATTTTAAAAAGGTGTAAACATGAAACACCGCAACAAGTTTTTTACGCCGTTGCCGGGGAAGCATGCTAGAAGTTTTTCTTTTTAAGTAAGGTTTTTAAAAGTAAGTTTTTCTACCATCTATTTCGGAAAAAAAAATCGAAAAAGTGCATGCCAAAGATTGTCACATGGTGATTTTTCCAATTTGATCCCGATATTGAACGAACATTTAGGCAACGAAGAAGAATCCAAAAAGCTAATTTAGTTTTAAATTCTTCCGAAATGTCTGAACATGAATATATGACGGATGAGGAACCAATCCCCGAGGTGAATCTAAATGGACGTCAAAATGATCGAGAAAATCATAATAACCGAAGAAATCGAGATAGAGAAATTCCCAATGACCACGAAGATTTAAATAATCGCGAAGATCCAAATGAATCGTCATTAATAAATACTGATGATGAGGAACAAAACATTTTTCGGTTAGCAAATTCCAAAGATGGTGGTATTATGTCTTACATTGTTCCTGTTTTAACCCAATTACATTCAGAAATTCTTAAACCAACTTTGCAAACCCATCATTTTGAATTAAAACCAATAATGTTTCAGATGTTGCAAACTAACGGTCAATACGCTGGTTTGCCCTCTGAAGATCCTCATTCTCACCTCCGGTCTTTCATGGAAATTACAGATTCTTTTAAACTGTCTGGTGTCCAAGACGATGCTCTAAAATTAAAACTTTTTCCATACTCTCTAAAAGATAGAGCAAGGTCTTGGTACAACTCGTTGAAACCAGATTCTATAATTACCTGGACCCAAATGGCAGAAAATTTAAAAAAAAATATTTTCCACTCACGAGGAATGCCAAGTCCAGAAACGAAATCTGCACTTTTAGACAAATAGACGATGAAGCAGTTCCTGATGCATGGGATAGGTACAAGGAGCTATTGAGAAAATGCCCGGGTGAGGGCATTCTGTTGATCCAAACTCTCTCAGTGATTTGATAACGACCCTCTTCTATACTTAGTGAAAATTACATTTTAAATATGTATTAGTGTTTCACCATCAACGATTAGACTGAGTCTGTTCAGTTATCACTGATGATCTTTCTTGTAAACATTTCATATGTTTGTGTTTCACTATATGCGATCAGACTGAGTCTGTTCAGTTATCACTGATAGTTTCTGATGTAAACAGTAACGTAATCCCTGAAGACAAGTCTCGCGTAAACATATGTTCATAGCTGAATCGAAGATGAAGCCACTGAACAAAGACAAGTCTACTAGTGACCTGATGCGGATATCAGTGAAGCAAAGACGAATTTACTTATACGCGAAGGAACATGAGGAAAAGCTTCAGCGATAGCTGAACATCTTTATATCTCTGAAGGAAGAGATATTCAGCGATCAAACGATCACGAAGCTTATGCCTCAAGTCTCCTTTTGTCTTACCTTGCACAACCAGTACGATGTGTCAGAACGGACATGTCTTTGCCACAAATCGTACAACAACTCTGTCAACTACACTGTTCATGATACGGCCAAAAACATGTCTCCCAAAGTCAGACTCCCAAAGCCAATCACTGAACGCCACGTGTAAAGTGCCCTGCCATGCATTTAATGCATAGGGTATAAATAGAAAGATTACCTCTCAATCTGAGTGTGTGCTCACCTCTAACCTTCATCTTTCTATTTTCATAGAAACCCTTGTTTTCTATACTCTCTAATCCCCCATTCTCTATATTCTTGTGTAACCATCTTAGTGTTTCTTAAGTTTGTTTAGATTGAGTCTGTCTTAATCTTATTCCGCAACAAACTTGTAAATTGTGTTTAATTTATCAATAAACAATTTATTAAACCTTAAATTTCTGTGTTTGTATTCACCCCCCTTCTACAAACTTGTTAAGCACCTTCGGGACCAACAAGTGGTATCAGAGCAGACTGTTTAATCTGATAAACAAGATCTTGCTTTATTCTATTCTTTGCTATTCTAACATGGCACTTAACACAAACACAAACTACTATGATAATGGTTCACTTTCCAAACCTCCTCGATTTAGCAGAGATAACTTCTCTCTGTGGAAGAATCGAATGATGCTATTTCTTGAAGGTGCAGATCCCACTATACCTGAGTACGTAGAAAACGAACCCTATGAACCTGTCCAAATCATAGCTGCCGTTCCAGCTACTACCACCACTCCATTTATTCCTGAACGCTATATTGCTAAGGAAATCAGACAATGTAGTGATGAGGACAAAAAGAAGGTTGGTATTGATGCAAGGGCAAAAACCATTATCTCCATGGCTTTGCCTGATGAAGTTTTCCATTCCATCATGCATCTTAAAACTTCTAAAGAAATGTGGGAAACCATATGTATTCAATATGAAGGCACCACTGAAATCCAAGAGACTCGAAAGATTAACTTGGTAAGACAGTATGAAAGGTTTATCGCTGGTAAGAATGAATCTCTCTCTGATGTTCATCAGCGGTTTAACTGCTTAATCATTGATCTAAGAACCGTTGGTAGGACCTATTCTAATTCTGAGGTCCTAACAAAATTCTTGGAATGTCTTCCTGAATGCTGGGACAGTTATTCAATATGTCTCAAGCTGAAAAAAGACTTAAACTCTCTTTCTCTTAGCACCTTGTATGGAATATTGCTCAACTATGAGCAATCAAACCTGTTGAAGAAGAATCTTATAAAAGATTCTAAAGACTCAAAAAGCACTTCTGTTGCTTTAGTCTCTTCAGAGATAATTCCATCTTAGCGATCTACTCTCACCATCACTGAGTTAGATTCTGAATCTGAGGATCTATTAGACACTGATCTTTCAGAGTTTGATGAGTCCTTAGCACTCTTGACAAACTCTTTTAAGAGATTTTCAAGAAAGAGCAATTTCAAAAGAAACAAGCCTCTCTCTATCACTGACAAGCCAAAATCAACCCTTGTTGATAAGACTTCTGCTACTTGCTATAACTGTGAAAAGATTGGACACTTTGCAAGTGAGTGCAGGTCAAAGAAAGTCTTCAAACCTTCTACCTCTAGAAGATCCAGCGATGACAAATACCTAAAGCTGAAAGACAAATATCAAAAGCTGAAAAGCTACAAGCGAAAAGGTAAAGGTCTCATCGCTGAAGAACATGACTGGGCTGAATCAGAAGAATCAAGTTCTGATGAAGAAAAAGTCGCTAATCTTTGCCTCATGGCTGAGATTAAAGAAGAAGTGGAAGAACCAGCTGAAACTTCTATGAGCTATATATCATCTCAGGTATCTATCTCCACTAATCCCTCTCTACCTGAATCAGAGAGAAGTCGCGCAGTTGATGTGTTGACGATTGATCTTTACAATGCTTTAAACGGCAAAACTCTAGCTGAGAGCAAAAACAATGACTTAACTGAACAGCTGGAAAAATTCCATGAAAAGATCAAAGAACTAACTCTTTTAGAGGAAAGTTTGAAATATCAAGTAGCTGTAAATAAAATCATCAGCATAGAACGCGAACAGGCTATCGCTGCTCTAAAAGCAGAAAAAGCTACTATTGAAAAATGGTGTAATTATTCAACAAAGATCACTGAGATAATAAATGCTCAAACTCTTGGTGGTGATAAAACCGGTCTTGGTTTTTGGAAACCACAGGATGAATTTAAAGAAGAAAGTTCCATGCTTAAATTCGGAACGTTTGTCACTTCTATCTCTGACACTTCTTATAATCAATTTTATCCCTGTTCTTCTTCTAATTCTATCCCTGAGGAAAAATCCAAAGGCTCTAAGTCTGCGGATAAAGGAAAATCCATTCTTCGTCCTCAGAAGGCTTCCAAGAAAGCAAAGCTGAAAGTTCCCTCTAAACCTTCAGCGAATCAATCCTCTAGCTCTGTGATAGAAATCTTTGATCTCTGTCCTCCAAAGCTAAAGATTGATCTCAAGCCTAAAAGATCTGAAGAAATCAAAATTCCTCCCAGATCTCATGCTAAAAGCATTCTTGGACCTGGACCTGCTCATCTTAAATTATCAAAACCTTTCACTCCTGGTCCTAAAACCACTTTCAAATATAGAAAATGCTATCACTGTGGATTTACTGACCATATTGGAAGCAAATGTCCAAATGCCACTAAAGCTGATAAAGTAGCTAAAGTGAAGATGAATGCCTCCAAGGCTGAGAAGGTCATCAAAGCTGAAAAAATGACCAAGGTGAAGAATACCACTAAGGTTAAGAAATTAACCAAAGTGAAGATTACCACTGAAGCTGAATCTTCATCTTCTGTGAAGATTACTGAACCTTCCATCTCCACTAACCCCAAAGGACCCATTGAAAAGTGGGTACCAAAGAAAGCTTAATCTTCCTTATGTGTGCAGGGATCAAAGGGTATCTGGTATCTCGATAATGGATGTTCTCGTCATATGACTGGACAAAAAGACCTGCTCACTGAATACAAGGAAGAGAAAGGTCCCTCTGTGACCTTTGGTGGAAATGGAAAAGGCTATACCCGAGGGTTTGGTGTCCTCAACAATGGGAAAACTACCTTCAGAAGTGTCGCTTATGTAGATGGATTGAAGCATAACCTTCTGAGCATCAGTCAGCTATGTGACAAAGACTATGAAGTTCGCTTTTCTAAGAAAGCATGTTCAGTGGTGAATGAGAAAGGAAAACTTGTTCTCAGTGGTTATCGCAGAGAAAATGTCTATGTTATAGATATGGAATCTACTACTGAAAACTTATGTTTTCTCTCTAAAGCCTCTTCTGATGTCAACTGGCTATGGCACAAAAGGCTCTCTCATCTAAATTTCAAAACCCTGAATTCTCTCTCTTCTAAGGAACTGGTTTTGGGTCTTCCTCAGCACTCATATACTAAAGAATCTCTCTGCTCGACATGTGAAAAAGGAAAACAGACAAAAGCTAGTTTCAAATCTAAACAAGTTTCCTCAGTGACAAGTCCTCTTCAGTTCTTACATATGGATCTGTTTGGCCCTATCAACATCCAATCAATAGCTGGAAAGAAGTACACGCTTGTCATTGTAGATGAATACTCTGGATACACCTGGGTTATCTTTCTTCGCTGCAAGAGTGATACTGCAGAAGAACTGATATCTTTCGTTAAAAAAATGGAAGTGCTGAATAATCCTACTGTTCGCTCTATAAGAAGTGATCATGGAACTGAATTCCAAAATAGTTCTATGAACAATTTCTTTGAGAACAAGGGAATTTCTCATAACTTCTCTTCAGTAAGAACTCCTCAGCAAAACGGAGTCGCTGAAAGAAGAAATAGAACGATCATTGAAGCTGTTAGATCAATGCTCAACGATTCTCATCTCCCTACTCAATTTTGGGCTGAAGCTGTAAATACTGCATGTTTTACTCAAAACAGATCGCTAATAGTAAAGCGATTTGGAAAGACAACTTATGAACTCTTTCATGGAAGGAAGCCTTTCTATCAGCTTTCTTCATATCTTTGGTTGTCAGTGCTTTATTCTAAACAATAAAGATCATCTTGGAAAGTTCGACCCAAAAGCTGATGATGGAATATTTCTAGGATATTCCTCCATCTCTAAAGCCTACAGAGTTTTCAACAAGAGAAGACAATCTGTGGAAGAAACAATTCATGTCACGTTTGATGAAACTCGCTCAGCGAACTCTAAACCAATTGCTGACAATGAAGAGTTAAATGCTTGGATGTTTTCTCATTACAGAGAAACAAAACCTTTCTTCTCAAGCCATCAACATTCTGATCCTCTAGCTGATGATGATGATCCAAACATCATACCTCCTAACGCTGAATCCAACTCATGGATCTCAGCAGAGCCTCTAAACACACTTCTGCCATCAGAACCATCTTCGTCTGAACATCTCTCAGAAAACAATGGCATGTCTGAAACTCAATAGCTAATCACTGATGAACCTCAAGCTTCTTCATCAGTGAACATCCCCATTAGCTTCTTCATCAGTGAACATCCCCATTGTTGATCCAATCTCTGAGATAAGCGATCATGCTCCTGCTCAGCGATGGACCAGAGATCACCCCATAGATCAAATTCTTGGTGATCCCGATGCAGGTATTCAGACACGACGAAGTTCAGGTAATATCTGCCTCTTTGTTAACTTTATTTCTTTAATAGAACCAAAGAAGGTTGATGATGCCCTTAGAGATCCAAACTGGGTCAGCGCTATGCAAGAAGAGCTGACTGAGTTTACTCGTAACAAAGTTTGGAATCTTGTTCCTAGACTGTCTGACAAAACTGTTATAGGCACCAGATGGGTGTTTAGAAACAAGTTAGATGAACATGGAACTATAACTCGCAACAAGGCTTGACTTGTTGCTCAGGGATACAGACAAGACGAATGTATAGACTATGATGAAACCTTCGCCCCTGTGGCTAGGCTCGAAGCAATTCGACTATTCTTAGCTTATGCAGTTTACAAAGACTTCATTGTGTATCAAATGGATGTAAAATCAGCATTCCTAAATGGAAAGCTGAATGAAGAAGTCTATGTAGAACAACCTCCAGGGTTCTGTGACCCTAAGTATCCAAATTATGTTTATAAATTGGATAAGGTTCTCTATGGTCTAAAACAAGCCCCTCGTGCTTTGTATGACACTCTCTCATCCTTTCTTATCTCTGAAAATTTTGAACGTGGTAAAATTGACAATACTTTATTTTTCAGAAAGATAAAAGGTCATATTATTCTTGTACAAATATATGTCGATGACATCATATTTGGTTCTACTAACCCATCTCTATGTACTCTCTTCGCTGAAAGAATGAAGAAAGAATACAAAATGAGTATGATGGGTGAGCTGACATATTTTCTTGGTCTTCAGATCAAACAATCTGACAGAGGTACTTTTATTAGACAAGGTAAGTATGTTAAAGATATGCTGAAGAAGTTTGATCTTACACAAACTTCAGCGATGAAAACTCCTATGGCACCTCCCCTGACACTTAACAAAGATCCGTCTGGAAAACCTGTTAATGTCACTGCCTATAGAGGAATGATAGGCTCCCTGCTGTACCTTACAGCGAGTCGACCTGACATCATGTACTCTACTTGTTTATGTGCACGCTATCAATATGAACCCAAGGAATACCATCTGATCGCTGTTAAGCGAATTTTCAGATATCTCAAAGGGACTCTTAACCTAGGTCTTTGGTATACCAAAGACTCAGGGTTCGATCTAACTGGATATTCTGATAGTGATTTTGCAGGTTGTAAACTCGATAGAAAGAGCACCACTGGTGGATGTCAACTCCTAGGAGGAAAACTGGTAAGCTGGACAAGCAAAAAGCAAAATCCAGTGTCCACTTCCACAGCTGAAGCTGAATACGTAGCCACTGGAAGCTGTTACGCTCAAGTCTTATGGATGAGAAATCAACTATTGGACTATGACCTTCAGCTATCAAAGATTCCAATCTATTGCGACATCACTAGTGCTATCGCTATAGCAAACAATCCAGTGCTACATTCAAAGACTAAACACATAGATATCGGATATCATTTTATCAAAGATCATGTGATGAATGTTGATATTGAACTTCATTTCATCCCTACTGACTATCAGCTTGCAGATTTATTCACCAAACCTCTTGATGAGACAAGGTTCAACTTTCTCATCAGTGAGCTTGGAATGCTGAATCTCGAAGAGTAAATCTTCAGCGTTCATGCATTCAGTCAGTAATTATAAGTTCCCAATTATCATTCAATCTCTGATTAAAACTCTGACTCTCAGGTATGCTCTCTTACTTTCAATCACTGAATCTTCAGTCAGTAAGACGTTTTAAATAAAACTTTGATCATTGAAGTTTTCTTCAAATGATTAAAAGCTTTTTGAAAAACAAAATCTATCACTGATTTTTCTCTTCAGTGATCCTTCCAAAATAAAAATCAATCTCTGAATTTTCATCAAGGATTCTTTCGAAGGAAAACCTATCTCTGACTTTTCTTCAGAGATAATTTCAAAAGGACAAATGAAAAGTTTTTCTCTCTCCTATGACGTCATTTGAACCAACAATCCACGACATGCCTTTTTCTTATACGTTCGTCTGTTGCCCTTCTATCCAATCAACTTCGTGGAACGTGTCCATGTCATGATGAACATTTGTTTTCCCGCCTCTCTCTCTCCTTCTCTCTACGTATAGTAATTAAAGAGGGGGAGACAACAGCTGAAGTTGCTGCTGAGGTTCAACTTGAAGATCCTCCCTCTCATGCTGAGGGGGAGAAGGTTGCTGACCAAACCCCTCCTTCTTTCAAAGACTTTGTCGATGAAGAAGAAGAGGAAGATGAAGATGAAGAAGATCTTGATCTTGAAGATCAAGAGGAAGAGCAACCTCATCAAGAAGATTATGATGATGACGATGAAGAAGATCAGTCCTTATGGTGTTCTTCTGCAACCATCACATCTTCAGTGATAGCTTCGAAAGAAGTTGTCACAGCAGGGGGGAGTCATGGAACATCCTCAGGAACCCCTTCCCAAAGCAAATCCAAAAATGCAGTTGCTGAGGGAAACCTGAAGACTGTTTCACTATCTGAGGAGAATCCTTCTCAGGTATGCCTCTCACTTGTCCCTGTTTCTTTCTACAAGCCCTTTATCTCTTTCTAGCCTTTATCTTCTCTCTTTCCAAAAACATACACTAACTCCTTTCTTTCTATTTTCTGACCAGACAGTTCTCTCCCCTGCTTAAGGGAAAAGAACTACAAATAATCCCAGCCGCCGCAGCTGATGAACAAATAATTCCAATCTCTGTAAGAGAGATTGATGAAGAAGATGAGGAAGAAGAGTCCCTGCAACATCCAGGAAGGCCCTCTAGACCATCTCACTGGTCAGAAGAAGAAATGAAGAGACGAACAGAGATGATATCTCATCTAGAGAAACAACGACTGAAGATCCCCTCTCAATCAACAGATTTAGAGTTCCTGACTGAAGCTGAAATCGAAGAATCTGTCAGGGCTGAGAAGCTGATAGCTAATTATCAAAGAGATGCCTCTCTTGCTCTCAAAATTCAGTCCTCTCAAGTCAAAGACAAGAAGCTGAAAAAGAAACCAGTAGAAGTCCAGGCTGCTCTTTTGAAGGAAATTGAAGAGGAGTGCTCAAAAGCTCTAGCGGTCAGCGATTCCACAGTCGATTGGTGCAAGCATAAAATCGATTATTGCTCTGACCCAATGAAGATCGTTGCAGTCGCTATCTCTGGAAGAAAGAAGAAGGACAAAGTTTCTGTCACTATGGAGATTACCAGAGAGGATGGAAGCTGCAAGGCTATGTTCGTTTCAAAGCTGGAAAGTTTCGGCTACATAGAATGGCTTGAGTTCAAGGATGCACTGAAGAAATCAAAGTCAATCTACAGAGGCTATGTTGAAGGGATAAATGATGCTCTCATCAACATAGTCGCTGCAATCTTAAAAGTGTCGTATGCTCTTCCTTCTAAGCCAAAGCAATTCAAAAGGAAGCTTGTCTCCTCCTCTTCTGAAAATGTCGCTGTGATCAGAAATGAAACCTCCATCAAGTTCTCAAGAGAAGCCCTGTTCGGTCCTCCTCCTGATCTTTCAGTTCTCGATCTATCTTTGCCCACTGGTGGACCATATGCTGCAGGACAAGTTCTTAAAGAACCTTTTGGAATCTTCTTCAGAGATGATGAGGAAGAGCTCAGATTTCAAAGAGTATCTGAAATTCCTATCTGTCCCCTCAGTCATCTCAAGGATCTCTTGTGCTTATGGTGTGACTTCTCTCCCTCTGCTGAATCGATCAAGGCTGTTAGACCACAGTCTCATTGGATTCAAGATCATCCAAACTGAAGATCGCAATCTGAAGCTAAAGCCGAAACGTCGACTCTCAATGTTAAAGTCTATGTCGTTTGTAATAAATGTCAATATAATTGTTTTAGTTTACTTAGATTTAAATATCTAAGTTATAGTATGGTAATAGTTAGATAAAGTTACTTAGTTAGTTTCTAGTTTACTTTATATTAGAAAATAATATCTATATCTAATATCTAGATATTATCTAAGGTAGTGTGTTAGACACACTTGGTAGATTTGTGATATCTCTCAATCTCTCTAACAGATCAGATCACAATTAACACATACAAACACACACTTAAAGGTGTATTTGAGAGAAAAACAGAGAACACATATCCAAGGCTTAATCGATCAACCTTGTAACTCATTTGTTATAATCAATACAGGTTGGTAATCTTATTGTTGTTGTTTCTAAGAACTTGATATAAACATAGTATTGTTGTGGACCGACAATTGGTATCAGAGCCTGATTAAGATCAAATCAAGTTTTAAAAGAAAAGCGACTTTGTGTTCTTATTGAAAATCTATTTCGAGATTTAAACTGTTTTAGGTGTTAAAATCGATCAGGTTGTGATCGGTTAGCATGCTAGATAGAGTTGTGAGTGTTTGATTTCACTTTTAAGCTTTTATCGAGTTCCATTTTGTGAATTCAGTGGTCAAACAGTCGAGTTCAGAAGTTCACTGTGCCATCAAATTATTTTCGAAAAAGTGTGTTTTAGAGAGATCGAGTGATCAATTTCAGTTCTAGAAGTGTTTCTAGACATAAGGGTAGTGTTTGGATTTGCTAATCGTTACTGGAACAGATTTTAGACAAAATTTCGAAGTACAGGTCGAATAAAGCGCAAAGCAGAGGAAGAACATACGCAAAGTCCAACTTTGCGCCTCCCACATCAAACGCAAAGTCCTACTTTGCGCTTCTCAAAGGAAACGCAAACCTTACTTTGCGGTTCCAACATAAATCGCAAACCTTACTTCTCGGGTCCTCAAGCATACGCAAAGTCCACTTCTCGATTCCAAAAGAAACGCAAAGCTTAACTTTGCGCATCTCAAGACAAACGCAAACCTCAGTTCACGTGTACCTCTTCAAGAAACGCAAAGCTCAACTTTGCGCTTCCCACTAGACCCGCAAACCTCAGTTTGCGCTCCTCACTAGACCCGCAAACTTCCATTTGCGCTCCTCATTTGAAACGCAAACCTTCTCAAACGCAAAGCTTCTATTTCATTCTTAGGGGACAAAATTTCTTGTGTGATTAAATTTTATCTGGGTTAACGATCATATTCAAGTTTTATATAATCAATACAGGATGACATCCAGAGAAGCCCTTGCAATAGGAACTGACACCAAGCCACCAGTTCTCTTTAAAGGAGAATACGAACAGTGGAAGGATCTGTTTCTGAACTTCATTGACAGACATGAGCTGGGTGATTTCATCAGGACATCTATAGAAGAAGGGGTTATGAGACCACCAATGACGACTCGTGTAGTTGATAATGTGCCGACTCAGGTTGAACTTAAGTATCATGAACTACAAGATGATAACCTCAGAAGAGCCAAAGGCGACAGATTAGCTAAGTCATACATCTTACAAGGAATCCCAAATGAAATATACGTAAAGATTGACAGCTACAAGGCCTCCGGTAAAGAAATGTGGGATCAACTTGAAAAGATGATGCTGGGCTCAAAGGTTGGAAATCAGCTGAAAATCTTCAACTGCCTAAATAATTATGAAGAATTTAGAGGCAGGGTGGGAGAAACTTTAGAAGAAACCTATGACAGGTTTGTGACTTTGCTGAACGAACTTAGCAAGAACAAAGTTCACAAATCTCAAATTGAGCTGAACGTCATATTCCTGAGCATTCTTCAACCAGAATGGAAAAGATTTGCTAGGCAAATGAAGCAGATTAAAGACTTGAATGAGATTCCACTTCACGAGGTGTATGAAACCCTCCGACAGAATGAAGAAGAGGTGGATGAAATTCTAGATGAGAAAAGGCAGAGAGGAAAGACAGTTGATGACACAGTCGCTCTTGTAGTCAGGAAGAAGAAGAACAAGGCGATTGTATATGAATCAGAAGAAGATGAAGCTTATGCCAACTCTGACACGGATGAAAATGACCATCTGAAGCAAGCAATGCTTATGCTGACAAGTGCTTTTCAGAAAAGGTTCTACACAAAGCCAAGTTCAAACAGTCAGAGATACTCTTCTGGTCCGAACAACTACATCCACAAAGAAAGGGTTGAAGGCAGTAGGTATGAAGGGAAGAGATTTGAGGGAAAGAGAACAGAAGAGAAGAAACCTGAAGAGAGAAGGTATCAGTATGAAGGAAAGAGATTAGAGGAGAGGAAACCGGAAGAGAGAAAGTTTAAAGCTGAAGGATCCAGTCAGACAGAACCACCAACGTGCTACAACTGTGGCAAAATCGGTCACTTTGCCAAGGACTGCCGCATATCAAAGGTCAGAAACTCCGACTACTACAAGAACAAGATGCTTCTTGCAAAGCAACAGGAGGCTGGCAAGGCACTGATGGCTGAGGATGAATACTGGCTTGATCACTCAAATGAAGAAGAAGAGGATGAAGAAAAAGATGAAGCCGTCAACATGTGTTTGATGGGCCAGATAGAATCAGATGCTGATGCTGATTCAGATGATGAAGAAGAAGAGGTATGTAATCTATCAGATTTAGAGTTTATGAATAAAATGCATGCCATGAGTTTAAAACAAAAAGAGTTAGAATCTAATCTTGAGCGAGATAATGGTGTTAGAACTGACAAAAACCAATTGATACAGAAACTTAGCAATGAAATTGCTGAGAAGAAAGTATTAATTGAGGTTTTACATAAAGATAATGACACCAACGCTAAGGAAAAAACAATAATTCTTAAAGAGAATTCCGATCTTAAGTCTAAACTGCTAAAAAGTGAGATTGATAAATATGAGCTTACAAAATTGCATTCTTCATGTGTTAAAGAAAACAAAACTTTAATTGCAAAAATAGATGCTTTGGAAAAGAAGTTGTACTCATTAGGTCAGAGTGAAAAAACCATTCATCTTAACAAACCGTTAGAAAACAAAGGCAATTGGGGAATCGGTTATAAGAATCCTCATTATCTACAAAAAGGGATGTCTGAAGTGCCAGGACTTTATGATCATCTTAATATGCTATTAGCTCGTAGAATCCCTGAGTTTAAAACTTTTTGGACTAAACTATCGGAAAAGGATGAAGCCAATGAAACGGAAAAGCGGTTGAAATTAGCTAAAGTTCATCTTCCATTTTGTTATGCGAAACTGAATAATAGTTATGATGAAAATCCAATATATCAAAAGAAGAAAACTCTTTCAAGTGATTTCTTTCCAAGTTATTCTGAAAAGGAAATGGAGGCGAAGCCTATTAAAGGTAAACTATATGTCCCTCCTCTCGTTTTAGAAAGTAAAATTTCTGAACTCGAGAATTCTTTATCAGATGAAAGACTTTTGATAAATATTGAGCAAAATGTTTTTTCAACTGTGTTTTCAAATTCTGTTATTTCAAAAGCTTCAAACTCTGAGGATACGTTTGGTTCATCAAATAAAGAGCTTAATTTTCTTAACTCTAACGGTAGTTTCGATGGTTGTTTTGAACAATTTGACTTTAATACAAAACTTCCTAACCATTCATCCTTTGTTAAGAAATCTTCAAGAAAAACCAGTAAGCCTGTGAACAGTGCAAAATCAACGAAAGTTGATAACTCAGTCTCTGTGAACGCTAAATATGCTAAAGGTAAGAATATATCTCAGCATTCACAGAAACCGAACACGACTGGTCATTCTAAGAAGAAACAATCGCTTGTTGCTCAGAAGTCTAACTCACCAGTTTTACATGTTTCAGATCTGAGCAAGCACAGGCCAGAAGTTAATTCTCAATGGCAACCAAAACGGAAGCTTGACAAGACCGTTTTATCGTTTAGTAGTGTTAATTGTAGCAAGACTTCGCTTAGTAAAGATGTCTTAATTGCTGATGTTGCTCTTTTGAACTCAAAACTTGTTGTTTCCCGTAAACAATATACAATGAAGCAATTATTTCAGTTATCTTTATCTGCTAGAAAGTCTTCTATTTATGATAAACATGTTTCTATTCCTTGTCAAGATTCTGGAGATTGGTTTGGCAATTATCATGTGCATTCATCTCATACTAATTCTTCAAATGCTTTTCAAAAGAAAAGAGGACCCAATTTGAAATGGGTACCAAAATCTTGTGCTAACGCAGAAGGACCCAAATTCCAATGGGTACCTAAGGCTAAATCTGTGTTGCAGGCACACAAAGCTTAAAGAGAATTCGACTTCTGATTATGTACAGATCAGGACTCGTTCTTCAATGACAAAATAGGTTTTTGGATAATGCAGTTCAAAACTCGAACATCAAAGTCAAAACAGGCTTTTGAACAAATCAGTTCAAGACCCGCACTTCGATAATCAAAGTGAATATTCCAATGTTGTCATATAAATATCTAAATTTGTAATTTCTCTTATGCAGACTAGTCATACATGGTTCTTGGATAGCGGATGTTCCAAGCACATGACAGGGCAAAAAGAGATGCTGTCCAATTTTAAAGACAAATATTGCGGAACAGTCAGATTCGGCAATGACCAGTTTTCATCAATCATGGGATATGGTGATGTACAACATGACAATGTCACTATCAAGAAGGTGAGCTATGTTGAAGGCTTACGACACAACTTGTTCAGTATAGGCCAGTTCTACGACAAAGACTTAGAGGTCAACTTCAAAGCCAAGAGATGTTCAGTTCGCAATGAAGAAGGCGAAGAACTCTTGGTCGGTACTCGAGAATCCGACCTCTACACAATCAATTTATCAAATGTCCAGACTGACAAGCAAGTTTGTCTACTGACGAAAGCATCGATGCAACAAAGTTGGTTATGGCATCTAAGGCCCTCTCACCTCAACTTCCGGTACATCAACAATCTGGTCAGTGGAAAGCTCGTCAACGGACTTCCAGAACTCAAGTATGAAAGAGAACATCTTTGTGCAGCTTGTGAAAAGGGCAAGATGAAGAGGGCACCTCATAAACCAAAGCCTGAACCAAGTACAAGCGCTCCGTTAGAGTTATTGCATATGGATCTATGTGGTCCGATGCGAACTCAGAGTCTAGGCGGCAAGAAGTACATACTCGTGATCGTGGACGATTACTCGCGATACACATGGGTCAAGTTTCTACGTTCAAAGGATGAGACACCAGATGTTCTCATTACATTCCTGAAGACGACCCAAGTGAATCTACAGAAACCGGTCAAGTTTCTACGAACAGACAACGACAAAGAGTTCAAGAACAACAAAGTTGAAGAATATCTCGAATCTGTCGGGATTTCACATCAATAATCTGCTGCACGTACGCCTCAACAAAATGGAGTGGTTGAAAGAAGAAATCGAACGCTAGTCGAGGTTGCTCGTACTATGCTAAGTCAATCAGACTTACCTCTATTTTTGTGGGCAGAAGCTGTTTCGACCGCGTGCTACACACAGAATCGATCCATGGTACATCGAAGGTTCAAAAAGACTCCTTATGCGTTAATCAACAACCGAACACTGACAATCAAATATTTCCATATATTTGGATGTAAGTGTTTTGTGCTAAACGATAGGGAGAGTCTTAATAAGTTCAGTGCTAAGGCGGATGAAGGAATCTTCATTGGATATTCCTCGACATCAACTGCATTCCGTGTTTATCTGAAGAAGTCAAGAACGGTGATTGAAAGCATCAACGTCTCGTTTGATGAAGAAATGGCTTCCGAACAACAACGTTCAGAACCCGTTATAACAGGAATACTAGCTTCTGGGCAACTCAGTTCAGGACCTACGTCTCAACAGAATAAATCAGATGAAGCATCAACTTCTACTAACCATTTATCTGATTTAGATTTATTATTTGAATTGTTTTATGATGAATTTCTTGGATCTAATGTAAAGAAATCTGTTATGGTTGACAGGATGGAAGACTTAACGACTACTCATCCAACCAGTTCAGATATTCCTATTGAATTAAATGCCCCGATTCAACAAGAGATTACAATTCAAATGCCGACTCCAACAGTTGAAGAAGTGTCAAATGATAAAGAGACAGAAGTAGCTGCAACAGTAGGAGATTCTGTACAGATCAATCTACAGCCAGATCAAGCTGTACCTGCTGAGCCTTCTGAACCTGCCACTTCAACTGAAACCATCATCCCTCCTGAACAAACCGAAGAAGGTACAAGTGGATTTGTAGATGATACAACCGACATACAAACATCTAATTCACTGCCTCATGAACATAAATGGACCAAAGAGCATCCGCTAAGCCAGATCATTGGCGATCCATCAAAACCGGTGCAAACTAGGTCAGCATCAATGAACATGTGCATGCATGACTCCTTTCTGAGCAAGTTCGAGCCAAAAAGAGTATCAGAGGCACTTGCTGATCCAGAATGGGTGGTCTCAATGCAAGAAGAGCTAAATCAGTTCGATGCACTTCAAGTCTGGAGACTCGTACCAAAGCCTAAAGGTAAAACCATTATAGGTACGAAATGGGTTTTCAAGATAAAGAAAGACGAAGATGGTACCGTTATCCGAAACAAGGCAAGACTAGTAGCCAAAGGATACATACAAGAGGAAGGAATAGACTATGACGAAACATATGCTCTTGTGGCGCGATTAGAGGCAATCAGAATGTTTCTAGCCTACGCAGCCCACAAGAACTTCACTGTCTTTCAAATGGACGTGGAGACAACATTCCTAAATGGAATTCTGAAGGAGGAAGTCTACGTCTCTCAGCCAGAGGGTTTTGTTAATCAAGAGAAGCCGACTCACGTTTACATTCTCGACAAAGCACTCTACGGTCTGAAACAAGCTCCTCGAGCCTGGTATGATGTCCTTTCCAATTTTCTAGTCAAGTCTGGTTTTTCAAAAGGAACGGTGGATACCACTTTGTTTATCAAAAAGGAAAAAGACGATATCATTTTAATTCAAATCTATGTAGATGATATTATCTTTGGCTCTACAAATCCTAAGTACTGTAAGAATTTTGCAAACCTTATGGTGTCTAGATTTCAGATGAACTTGATGGGAGAGATGAATTTATTCCTCGGTTTACAAGTAAAACAATTTTCATTGGGTATTTTTATCAATCAATCAAAATACATTAGGGATATTCTTCAGAAGTTCCAAATGGAAAATTCAAAACTGATTGGTACCCCAATGGCACCAGGTACTAAAATTGGCACTGATCCTTCGGGAAAGGCTGTTGATGTTAGGACTTATCAAGGGATGATAGGTTCTTTAATGTATCTTACTTCTAGTAGGCCAGATATAATGTTTTCAACATGCTTATGTGCACGATATCAGGCCAATCCTAAAGAAATCCATATGTCTGCTGTAAAGCGCATATTTAGGTATCTAAAGGGCACTGCAGATCTTGGTCTATGGTATCCTAAAGATACTAGTTTTGAACTAACAGCCTACACAGATGCAGATCATGCAGGTTGTATGTTAGACAGGAAGATCACGTCGGGACATGTACAGTTCCTCGGTGACAAACTCGTAAGTTGGGCATCGAAGAAGCAACTTTGTGTTTCAACGTCCACGGCCGAAGCAGAATATGTAGTTGCTGCTAGCTGCTGTTGTCAGGTCTTATGGATGCGAACTCAATTACGCGACTACGGTTTCCACTTCAACAAAATCCCGTTATACTGTGACTCCAAGGGCGCCATTGCAATATCAGCGAATCCTGTTCAACACACCAAGACAAAGCACATAGACGTCAGGTATCACTTTATTAAAGATCATGTTGAAAAAGGAACAATTGAACTTTTCTTTGTAAAAACTGATTATCAGCTTGCCGATTTGTTCACCAAACCCTTAGACGAAAAGAGGTTTAACTTTCTTGTCTCTAAGCTTGGTATGCTAAATCTTAAGATTTAATCGGTAGTTACCTATAAAAGTTTTCTAAATTGTATACTTTTTCATCATTTCTTCATTCTTAACTCTGATTGATATCTGCACTTCTATCTAATGTTCATGATCCAAGGGGGAGAATGAGAAGAAATTGACAAGTGGTCAATATTACTTCGAGGGGGAGCTCATAAAAATTTGCATGTACCTTTTAATGCCAATTTTTTTCGTAATGCAAGAATTTAGGGGGAGCTCTTCAAGTCAAGGAGTTCGGATATGACTTCTGATTATTTCTGATCAGAACTCGTACATTAAAAGTTTTACTGCTTTTTGTCTTTTCAATTTTAAGTGAATAGATTTTACTTTGACTTGACATAAGACTTTTGCAGAATTTTTGAGAAAAGCTTACAAGTTCATATGTTTATGACTTTAAGCTTAGCTTCATGAGATATAAGATCGCACATTAAGGTATAATCCTTTATCTTAATCTCATATATGGTTGATAAGTGGACAACTTTCAATCATAGAAAACATTGTTATCAAATGTTCAAACCACTTCCCGATTCTTAAACCGAATTCATGATTTGGAAGTGTGACTTTAAATGTTTTCATGATCTAAATTGTGCTTTAACTGAAATAGTTAAACCAATCTGAGCATCACATGCATCATAGGAAAACAAGAATCATTGTGCTAGGAATTAACACAACTTCTATGGAATCACCTTAACCAGTGATTTCTACCCAAGAAGTTAATCCTTAGTGATTGAGTGTGAGAAGCGAAAAGAAATGAGTGTGATTAGAGTAAGCAAACTGTTTAAAAGAAAGAGCGTGTGAGAACAGAGTTCAAAGAATATCACAACTCTGCACCAACTTTTTCTGAGCCAGGTAGCCACATTACTAGTGTTTCACAATTCTGTGGTGAACATTATTGAAACAGGCAACTAACCCATGCCAACTCTTGATCAAACCTCACTATCTACTCATTTTCTTCTCAACAAGAAAGTGTTTCACATTTTCAAAGGGAACGCAGCACATATGCTATTTGATTTTCATTTGGAAAATCTGGATATTGAAAAGAAGGAAGTCTGCCCCACCTTCGCACTTCAATCATGCACATTGAGTCTGTGTTTAACTTACTGTTGTCTCAGTGGTTTACACAATTTTGAGCCTTATAAGCAATCATCTGTGCTTAATTCTTTCTAACACAAGCACGAACACACAAGGAATTAGTTTCTTTGTCATAACGTTTATAGAAATAACCTTTGTGGTGTTTCGATGATTAAATGGAATCCCTGGGGGAGTCAACATCAAACAGCTCCTTTCCAATGTGTATTCGTTACACACAGTGACTTAGTGTTACTTACAGGCATGTTAACTGATTCATTAGTTGATTCAGGTGTTACACGACTATTTTGTCTGGATTTGAAAAGATCTGGATGAATATCTTTTGAATTGACGGATCAGGGGCTCTAACTGCAAGATAGACATTTCTTACAAATAATTTTGATGAAGTCGTTGCACTTAACATCAAAAAAAGGGGGAGAATGACTACGAAAGAAATGGCAAAGATCACATGTTTCAAGAATCACATCCACTCTTCGAAGGGGGAGATTGTTAGAAAAAGACATGGTGATTTCAGAGCTAGAGAAAGAGATTGCATCTTCTGTGCTGAACAAGAAGACTGAATTGGATAAATCTTTTTATTTAATGATCTTGATCCAAAGGGGGAGATTGTTAGACCACAGTCTCATTGGATTCAAGATCATCCAAACTGAAGATCGCAATCTGAAGCTAAAGCCGAAACGTCGACTCTCAATGTTAAAGTCTATGTCGTTTGTAATAAATGTCAATATAATTGTTTTAGTTTACTTAGATTTAAATATCTAAGTTACAGTATGGTAATAGTTAGATAAAGTTACTTAGTTAGTTTCTAGTTTACTTTATATTAGAAAATAATATCTAGATCTAATATCTAGATATTATCTAAGGTAGTGTGTTAGACACACTTGGTAGATTTGTGATATCTCTCAATCTCTCTAACAGATCAGATCACAATTAACACATACAAACACACACTTAAAGGTGTATTTGAGAGAAAAACAGAGAACACAAATCCAAGCCTTAATCGATCAACCTTGTAACTCATTTGTTATAATCAATACAGGTTGGTAATCTTATTGTTGTTGTTTCTAAGAACTTGATATAAACATAGTGTTGTTGTGGACCGACAAAGGCAATCATCTCTCAAGAATCTTCAGATCAAAGGCAAAAAGAAGAAGAAATACCTGAGTATATGATCAATCCTCCTAAGTCTTCTTTAGATAGCTGATAGATTAGTTTCATATTTCTTGTAATCTATTAGTTAAACTTACAGTAGTTAGTTCTTCACTTGTACTTGTAATTTTCATATCTTGTAATTCTATCTCTGAATTAATGAAAATTTCAGTGAAGTACTTAACTCTATCAGTACTGTAAAATATCCCTCAAAATAGTAATTGGGACATGTATGTTATGAGTCCTAATTATTCTTTTATTTTGAACCATAAAGTAATTTTCTTCAGTTACTTTGCCATTATCAAATAGGGGGAGATTGTTGATCCAAAATCTCTCAGTGATTTGATAACGACCTCTTCTATACTTCGTGAAAATTACGTTTTAAATATGTATTAGTGTTTCACCATCAACGATCAGACTGAGTCTGTTTAGTTATCACTGATGATCTTTCTTGTAAACATTTCATACGTATGTGTTTCACTATCAGCGATCAGACTGAGTCTGTTTAGTTATCACTGATAGTTTCTGATGTAAATAGTAACGTAATCCCTGAAGACAAGTCTCGCGTAAACATATGTTCATAGCTAAATCGAAGATGAAGCCACTGAACAAAGAGAAGTCTACTAGTGACCTGATGTGGATATCAGTGAAGCAAAGACGAATCTACTTATACACGAAGGAACATGAGGAAAAGATTCAACGATAGCTGAACCTCTTTATATCTCTGAAGGAAGAGATATTCAGCGATCAAACGATCATGAAGCTTATGCCTCAAGTCTCCTTTTGTCTTACCTTGCAACCAGTACGATGTGTCAGAATGGACACGTCTCTGCCACAAATCATACAACAACTCTGTCAACTACACTGTTCATGATACGGCCAAAAGCATGTCTCCCAAAGTCACACTCCCAAAGCCAATCACTGAACGCCACGTGTAAAGTGCCCTGCCATGCATTTAATGCATAGGGTATAAATAGAAAGATTACCTCTCCATCTGAGTGTGTGCTCACCTCTAACCTTCATCTTTCTATTTTCATAGAAACCCTTGTTTTCTATACTCTCTAATCCCTCATTCTCTATATTCTTGTGCAACCATCTTAGTGTTTCTTAAGTTTGTTTAGATTGAGTCTGTCTTAATCTTATTCCGTAACAAACATGTAAATTGTGTTTGATTTATCAATAAACAATTTATTAAACCTTAAATTTCTGTGTTTGTATTCAAACCCCCCCCCCTTTCTACAAACTTGTTAAGCACCTCCGGGACCAACACATTCCGTACTACATACAACTAGAGATGTTTTACAGTGGTTTGAATATTGCTGCTAAACAAATGCTCGATGCTACTGCACACAGAGCTTTCACAACTTGTACCTATAATGAAGGATATGAAATTCTTGAAAGAATTTCAAACAACAATGGTCAATGGGCTGATCCGCGTGCATTACCAAGAAAAGCGGCAAGGGTACAATACACAAATGCTTATGCATTATTATCTTCACAGTTGGACGACATGGCATCTTTAATAAAGAATCTTAATGTTGTGCAAGTTAATATTGTTGCACCTACCCCTACTGTACAGTCTATATAGTGCACCTACTATGGAGGGGGTCATCACTTTGAACATTGTCCTGGAAATCCCGAGAGAATAAATTATGTCAGCAGTAACAACAAGGGTGGACCTTTTTCTCAAACTTACAATCCTGAGTGGATAAACCATCCGAAATTTTCTTGGCATGGTACTGCTCAAAATCGACCACCACCAAAGTTGCAAGGACAAACAAATTTTCATCAGCAGTCTCTCATCACAAACCTTAAAATAACCAACAGGGGAATTTTCAGAATAATCAACCTGGTTATCAATAAAAGTCAAACCAACATGCCGACTCATCTACTTCTTTGGAAGTAATGATGAAAGGGTTTATGACCCAAACTCAGGCATCAATTAAAAATCTGGAGACCCAGGTGGGTCAAATGGCTTTGGAACTCACGAAACGACCTTCAGGTTCTCTCCCTAGTGACATAAAAATACCTCAGAGAACTGGAAAAGAACATGTGAAAGCTGTGACATTGAGAAAAGGACAAGATTTGCCAGAAAACAATCAAAAAAATTAAAATGGACAAATAAAGCAGAACCTGAAAAGAAAAACACAGTTTTAGAGTCTGCTCAACCCAATGTGAGCACTGGGCCTGGAAACACTGTTGGGCCCATTGACACCGCACCCATTCCGAAAAAATCAGACTTTCTAACATTATTCCCAAATGAACCCAAGAAAGATCAAAAAACAAATGAACATACTATTTTGGATGTGTCACAACCTGGTGACAGTCCTAAAATTCCTTGTGATAACAGACCTATAAAACCAGTTAAAGTTACACCATCCTCTAAGGTAGACAAGATCTCACTGACTGTCCCAGCACCTACTCCTTAAAAGACTACATCTCCTACTCAAGTTCCTCTCTATATTCCTTATCCCCATAGGTTAAGGAATCAAAGAGATGAACTGCAATTCAAAAAGTTTCAAAGAGATGAACTGCAATTCAAAAAGTTTTTAGATGTTTTTAAACAGTTGCATATCAATATATCTTTGGTTGAAGCCATTGAACAAATGCCAAATTATGCAAAGTTTTTAAAGGACATTTTAAGCAAGAAGAAAAAGTTGAATGAGTATGAGACTGTAGCTCTGACAGAAGAGTGCAGTGCTATGTTGTCTAGAAAAATCCCTCCGAAGCTGAAAGATCCAGGGACTTTCACAATCCCATGTTCCATAGGAGGAAAAGAAGTAGGAAAAGCCTTGTGTGACTTAGGTGCCAGCATAAACCTTACGCCTTTATCTGTTTTTTAACACTTTAGGCATATGTGAGGCTAGACCTACCACTGTTTCACTATTGTTAGCAGACAAGTCCATAGCTTGGCCAAATGGTAAGATTGAGGATGTCCTTATCCAAGTTGATAAATTTATTTTCCCAGTAGACTTTATCGTTTTGGATTTTGAAGCTGACAAAGACATCCCCATTATCTTGGGAAGACCATTCCTGGCAACAGGAAGAACTTTAATAGATGTCCAAAAGGGAGAGCTCACCATGAGAGTTCAAGACTAACAAGTGACTTTTAATGTGTTGGATTCCATTAAATATCCTGAAGAGAAGGAGGAATGTTCTACCTTAAGTTTGATTGAATCTTGGTGCCAAAACCAAAGTTTTGGGGAGGTCTTGGGAATTGATGAATCTGATAGTGAGGAATATACAACAGAGTTTGAAGAGTTAGAAGACATACTGGTTACCTCTGTTGTTAGAGTCTTAGAAAGTGAGGATAGGAAGACACTTGTTCCTTCCATAGAATGTGCTCCAGACTTAGAACTGAAACAACTTCCCTCACATTTGAAATATGCCTTTTTAGGAGATCCAGGCAAGTTACCAGTCATTATTTCAGCATCCTTAGAATGTGATCAAGAGGAACAACTGATTGACATGTTGAAACTATACACCAAGGCTATAGGATGAACCATTGCTGATTTAAAGGGCATAAGCCCTACCATCTGTCAACATAAGATCATTTTAGAAAACAAATATTTCACCTCAGTTGAGCCTCAAAGAAGACTAAATCCTATGATGAAAGAAGTTGTGAAAAATGAAATCTTGAAATGGCTTGATGCTGGCATAAGTTATCCTATTGCTAGTAGTACATGTGTCAGTCCAGTGCAATATGTACCCAAGAAGGGTAGAGTTACTGTGGTAACCAATGAGAAAAATGAATTAATACTCACTAGGATTGTATCAGGTTGGAGGATATGTATGGACTACCGGAAGCTCAACCAAGCTACCCAAAAAGACCAATTTCCATTACCCTTCATTGACCTTATGTTGGACAGGCTAGCGGGGAAAGAGTTTTATTGTTTCTTGGATGGTTATTCTGGTTACAATCAAATTGCCATTGCACCAGAAGATCAAGAGAAAACAACTTTTACTTGTCCTTATGGGACCTTTGCATTTAGAAGAATGCCTTTTGGACTTTGTAACGCCCCTGATACTTTCCAAAGATGTATGATGTCCATTTTCTATGACATTCTTGAACAATCCATGGAAATTTTTATGGATGATTTTTCTGTGTATGGGACATCATATGATCTGTGTTTACAAAACCTTGAAAAGAGTCTTAAAAGATGTGAAGAAACAGATTTGGTTTTAAACTGGGAAAAATGTCACTTTATGGTTAAGGAGGGCATTATGTTAGGGCATCTCATTTCCAATAGAGGTATTGAGGTTGATAAGGCAAAGTTGGAAGTAAATGCAAAATTGCTAATTGCAAAGTTGCCTGAACCAACTACTGTAAAGGTATCAGAAGTTTTCTCGGACATGCAGGTTTTTACCAGAGGTTCATAAAATATTTTTCCAAAATATCCAAACCTCTGTGTTCACTACTACAGCATGACCATGCATTTAATTTTGATGAAGATTGTAAAAAGGCTTTTAAAATTTTGAAAGATGCATTGGTCACTGCACCTGTAATAGTAACACCTGACTGGTCCTTTCCTTTTGAAATAATGAGTGATGCAAGTGACTGAGCAGTGGGAGAAGTTCTAGGACTAAGAAAGAATAAAGTATTTCACTCTATTTACTATGCTAGTAAAACCCTCAATGAAGCCCAAATCAACTACACCACCACTGAAAAAGAATTGTTAGCTTTGGTCTTTGCTTTTGAAAAATTCAGATCATACTTGATGGGTGCCAAAGTGATTGTGCATACTAATCATGCTGCCATCAGGTATCTCATTTCTAAAAAGGATGCAAAACCTAGGTTAATAAGGTGGGTCTTGTTGTTACATGAATTTGATTTGGAAATCATTGACAGAAAGGGTGTAAATAATCAAGTGCCTGACCATTTGTCAAGATTAGAAAAACAAGAACATGATAAGCACAATGGTGATATATGTGAAGCCTTTCCTGATGAATAGATTCTGGCCATACAACATACTGCAACACCCTGGTTTGCAGATATTGTGAATTATCTGGCTTGTGAGATTATTCCCAAGGAATTCAATAAGCATCAAAGAAAGAAACTCATTTTTTATTCCAAAAAGTTTTTATGGGATGATCCCTTTCTTTTTAAAAATTGTGCAGACCAGGTGATAAGGAGGTGTATTCCAAAAGAAGAAGTGGCATCTGTTTTACATCATTGCCATACAGAACCATGTGGTGGGAATTTTGGAGGAGATAGGACAGCCGCAAAAATTTTACAATCAAGATTGTACTGGCCTAATATAAACAATGATGCCCACAATTTTGCAAAAAGCTGCAATGAATGTCAGAGGTGTGGAAATATCTCTAAGAGGAATGAAATGCCCCTAAATGGAATTCTAGAAGTAGAATTATTTGATGTTTGGGGCATTGACTTTATGGGACCTTTTCCACTCTCTAGCAACTGTGCATACATTCTGGTGGATATGGATTATGTGTCTAAATGGGTGAAAGTCATGGCTTGCCACTCTAATGACGCTAAGACAGTTGTTAAATTTTTACAGAAGCACATTTTCACCAAATTTGGTACACCACGTGCCTTAATCAGTGATGAAGGCACTCACTTCATAAACAATGTGTTAGAGGAAGTCCTAGAAAAATACAACATACAACATAGGGTGGCCATTGCTTATCACCTACAGACTAATGGATTGGCTGAACTGTCCAATAGGGAAATCAAAGGAATTTTAACTAAGGTAGTCAAGCCACACCGAAAATATTGGGCCTCTAAATTGGATGATGCCTTGTGGGCCTACCAGAACGCTTACAAAACCCCTATTGGCATGTCTCCCTATAAATTAGTTTTTGGAAAAGCCTATCACCTGCCTGTTGAGTTAGAACACAAAACCTACTGGGCAATAAATGAACTTAACATGAGTTTAGACGAGGCTGGAAACAGAAGAGCTCTACAATTGTGTGAACTGGAGAAACATAGGAATTTTTCCTATGAAAATGCTAAGCTATATAAGGAAAATACAAAAAGATGACATGATAAGAGAATCATTCCAAAAGAGCTCATTGAGGGTGATAATGTCCCAAATTATCAAGTTCTTACTAATCAAACACAAACAAACAAGATGACAATTATACAGATTAAAACTCAACCTGTTATTCCAATTTGAAATCAATTCGTACAAGAACTTTCTCTCACTAGCTTTCTCTCTCTGTAATCTGCGTATACTTCTTCTAGTTACATGTGTTCCTACAACACCTTCTAGACATCTATCTATTAAAAGAAAAACTTAAACATACGCGCATAACAAAACAAGACAAAACAAAACTTTGACTTTTACTTATTACATTTTGACTTTGACTTTCACTAAGAGAGTTGACTTTCAGCTTTGACTTTCTTGAACTTTAACCTTCAGAATTCTATGATCTTGCATCCAACATATTTATGCTCTAACATTCTCCCCCTTTGGATTCAAGATCATCTCAAAAAGATTTTACAATACAATCTTCTCTTTTAAGCTCAAAAATTACAATATTCCCCTTTGTCAGTCTTTAGCAAAAATAGTCTTCACAATTTTCTGTAATCTAGCCAACATCTGTCTTCAAAAGAATATTAACAATCTCCCCCAAAGATGGTATAAACCTCTTTCAGATACTGAAAAGAAATTATCTTCAGTTTCAACTCAGTTTGCTTTGGCAAAATCATCTTCAAAGAAAATTTCTGGAAAATCAGCTCATCTTCAGAAATCTTTGAACTTTCCATTTCAGCTTTCAACAACCTTGAACAATATTTCTTCAAATTGTCATAAACTTCTCCTTTCAGCTCCAAACTTTCTTTCTTAAACCAACAATTCTTGATCCTTTCTTCCATCTTTAACATTTCTTGAATACATCTCCCCCTTTTTTATGAATGAAACATGAAATCATCAAAACTCTTTACAAGAAATGTCTCTAAAATCTGTTCTGACCACTGATCTTTTATCACTAAGCCATTGACCATCCATTGATCCAAAAAGATATTTATCTGAATCTTTGCAAATTCAGACAAATTATGAGTGTAACACCCGAATCAACAAATGAATCAGTTAAAATGTCTGTCAGTAACACAAAGTTACTGTGTGTAACGAATACAAAATGGAAAGGAGCTTTTGTGATGTTCACTCCCCCAGGTCTTCCATTCAATCATCGAAATACCACAAAGATATTTCTATGAACGTTATGACAAGAAAACATATTCCTTGTGTGTTCGTGCAAGTGTTTGAAAGAATTAAGCATAGATGGTTGCTTTTTATAAGGCTCAAAATTGTGTAAACCATTGAGACAACAACAGTTAAGCACAGACTCAATTGTGCATGATCGAAGTGCGAAGGTGGGGCAGACTTCCTTCTTTTTCAATATCCAGATTTTTCAAATGAAAACCTGTTAAGTCAGATTTTATAGTAATCATTGTATTTATAGACTTGGTCTAATACTGTGTTCTTAGTGTGTTTTCTGTGTAGTATTGGCCAAGGGTTTTTAAGTCCCTTGTGGCTTTGGTGTTTGTAAGGAACTAATGCATACTTTGAATACTATCCTACTTTGCGCTTTCAACTCTCTCTCTACTTTCTCTCTCTAAGATTTAGTTGATTTTGGGATTATCAATTGGTATCAGAGCTATTCTAAATCTGAGAGGATTGAGAGAATCAAATTTTAAATCTGAAGTGTTAAACAATTCAGAAGATTTGATTGATTTTCTTGATTTCGATCAAGAAAATCTCGTTTTCTGAGTTTTTGGCAAATTCGTGTTGGTTTTTGAACGAATTTTCTTGAAAATTGGTCTGTTGGATTCTATTTTAATAGTGGAACACTTTTGATTCACGTTGATTTGAAAGAAATTTTGGTTTTGATCTTCAATTTTGAGAATTTTCGATTTTCTTGAAAAAGTCGTAAGCGTACTGTTGGATTCACAAATTCTCATTTTTTGTGATTTTTAATCGAATCATTTGATTCAGAAGGGTTAAAAAGTTGTTTTCGATCAATTATGTGTGAGAAAATTTCATCAGATTCGGTTTTGTAATCGAATTTAGAAAGATTCTGAGTTTTTTCATTGTTTTACGCCAGATCTGTGTTTTGCGCGAGTTCATAAGGTTTGCGCGAGTTCATCAGGAATTTTGCGCCAGTTCATTCTCAGCTTACCAAAGTTTTCGCCAAGTTCAGGATTTTAGTTTTTCGCGCAAAGGTTCTATAATCAAAGTTTGCATTTCAGTCTTCTTGCGCAAAGTTTAATTTGTGCCATCTCAGTATCACGCAAAGCTTTATTTGCGCTACTTAAGTCTCGCGCAAATTTCAGTCCATCTCAAGTCAGATTTTCGTCACAAGTTCTTCGAGCAAAGTCTACTTAAGCAAATTAGTTTCACTCTCATCTTACGCAAATTAGTTTTTGCGCCACCAAAGCTTAACGCGAATCAGTTTTGCGCCATATACTTGTCACACAAAGTTTGTCTTGCGCCATCAACGCTTCGTGCAAAACTAAGTTTGCGCCATCTTCTTCAATCGCAAAAGAAAGCTTGCGCTAGTCACTGTTCACGCAAAATTCAAGTTTGCATTTTTTTTTGAAAATTTTCTGACTATGGATTCTGAAAAGTTTGCATTTCAATCTCAGTTCTATAAGAGTGATATCATGATGTCATTAGGCATAGAAACTCGTCCTCCAGTTCTAGTTGATGATAATGAGTTCACTCAGTGGCAAGATCGGTTTCTGAATTTCATCGAGCATCAAAAGAACGGAGATGACATGATGAAGATTTTATCTGAAGGATCTTTTGTAAAACCCACTCTAGCTTCTGGATTATCAAAGCCTACTGCCGAGTACACACCCGTTGAGTTGGTACAATATAAAGTCGATCGTGATGTAAAGGCTAATCTGATGTTAGCTTTGCCAAATTCTATCTACAACAGGATTGATTGCTTAAAAAACAATCCTAAACTAATGTGGGTACAACTAGAGAAGATTATGCTTGATCTACAGTTGCTACACAACTTCGGCATACACGTTATATGAACAACATTGAAGAATTCAAAGGCAAAGATGGAAAAGACTGAGCTGGAGACAAATCTGAAGTTCCTCAATGCTTTGCAACCAGAATGGAATAAATCTTGCCATCGCTTGAGGAATGATGTTCGGATATCTTCTATGCAAATCCAAGAGATGTACGAGATTCTGCAAATCCAAGAGAAGAAGTCCAAACTTGACAAGAAGAATAAGAAGACAGTGGACACAGTTGCACTTCTCACAAGCAAACTGACTGAACAAGCATTATCTGAGAATGCTTATGATGGTGCAACTGATGACGATGGTGAAGCTCCTCAGAAAGCTATGATTCTTCTCTCTCAACACTATCAGAAGAAGTTCCAACCTCGTTCGGGTTCCAACAATCTTTGCTTCACTTCTGGGTCTCAGAATGTCAAAGTGTCCGAGGCTAAGAAACCTCCTGCATGTTTCAACTGTGGAAAGCCGGGTCAAATCGCTAAGGAGTGTCGAGTGAAGAAAGTTCGGGATTCGGCATATTATCGGAATAAAATGGAACTGGCCGAAAAGAGAGAGAATGGAACTGCTTTGTTAGCCGACGAAGAATTTTGATTAGATCACTCTGAAGACGAAGCTGATAATATCGAGACTGCTCATATGTGCTTCATCGAAGATGATTGACTACACAAGAAATGTCAAAGATCACATGTTTCAAGAATCACGTCCAAGATTGAACTCTTCAAAAGCAAGTATTCTGAAGACATGTTGATTTCAGAGCTAGAGAAAGAGATTGCATCTTCTGAGCTGAACAAGAAGACTGAATTGCTAAAATCTTTTTAGTAATGATCTTGATCCAAAGGGGGAGATTGTTAGATCACATATCTATTGGATTCAAGATCATCCAAACTGAAGATCGCAATCTGAAGCTAAAGCCGAAATGTCGACTCTCGATATTAAAGTCTATGTTTGTTTGTAATAAATGTCAAAGTAATTGTTTGTTATTGTATTATTTTAGTAATTAATCTAGTTAGTTAGTTATTAGTTTAGTTAGTTTATTATAGTTAGTTATTTAATATCTTTGTAATAGATATTATCTAGGATAATATCTAGATATTAAAGTATCTAGATATTTAGTTATTCGGTAGATTATATATTGTGTATCTCAATCTCTCAATCAGATAATCGACACATACAAACACACACTAAAAGGTGTAAAAGAGAGAAAACAGAGAACACATCTAGAGCTTAAATTGATCAACCTTGTAACCTTTGTTATATATCAATACAGGTTGGTAATCATATTGTGTTGTTGTTTTCTATAAACTTGATAAGTATTGTTGGACCGACAATTGGTATCAGAACCTGATTAAGATCAAAATCAAGTTTTAAGAAAAACGACTCTGTGTTCTAGTTTGAAAATCGATTTCTAGATTTTGAGTGTTTTAAGTGTTAAAATCGATCAGGTTGTGATCGATTAGGATGCTAGATCGAGTTGTGTTGATTTAATTTTAGTAAAAAGCTTAAATCAAGTTCCAAATTTGTGTTTTTGTTGTCTGAGTTAACGTCCAAAAAGTTACCGTGCTATCGATTTTTTCTTCAAAAAGTGAATTTTATCGAGATCAAGTGGTCACAATTAGTTCTAGAAGTGTTTGTAGTCATATTGGTAGAGTTTGGGTCTGTTAATCTTGGAAAAACAGGTTGAAAAGTCGAATTTATCAAAGTACAGACAAACTTGCGCAAACCAGAGGAAGAACACACGCATAGCTCACTTTGCGTAACCTACTTTGCGTAACCTACTTTGCGCAACCAACGTGACACGCAAAGCTTACTTTGCGCAACCAACGTCATACGCAAAGTCCACTTTGCGCAACACACTAGATACGCAAAGCTTACTTTGTGCAACTCAAGCAACACGCAAAGTCCACTTCTCGCATCCAACAGCTTACGCAAACACTACTTCTCGCAACAAGAAGGAAACGCAAACCTCAATTCAAGTGATCTTCTCTTCACGAAAAGCTCAAGTCAAGTTTGCACAACCTACTCGAAACGCAAAGCTCACTTTGCGCAACCCACGTGATACGCAAACCTAAGTTTGCGCAACCCACTTGACACGCAAACCTCACTTTGCGCAATCAACCTCTCGCGCAAACCTTCTCAAAAACGCAAAGTTTTTCCAGACTTAGAATTTTTCATCAGAATGACATCTAGAGAAGCCCTTGCAATCGGAACTGACACCAAGCCACCGGTTCTCTTTAAAGGAGAATACAAACAGTGGAAAAATAGGTTCCTGAACTTTGTTGACAGATATGAGCTGGGTGATTTCATCAGGAAATCTATAGAAGAAGGGGTTATGAAACCAGTTATGACGACTCGTTTGGTTGGAACCGTGCCGACTCAGGTTGAACTTAAGTATCATGATCTAGAAGATGATAACCTCAGAAGAGCTAAAGGCAACAGATTAGCTAAGCCATACATTCTACAAGGAATTCCAAACGAAATCTATGTAAAGATTGACAGCTACAAGGCCTCCGGCAAAGAAATGTGGGATCAGCTTGAGAAGATGATGCTGGGCTCAAAGGTTGGGAATCAGCTTAAAATCTCCAACTGCCTGAACAATTATGAAGAATTTAGAGGCAGAGTGGGAGAATCTTTAGAAGAAACCTATGACAGGTTTGTGACCTTGCTGAACGAACTAAGCAAGAACAAGGTCCATAAATCTCAAATCGAGCTGAACGTCAAATTCCTGAGTATTCTACAACCGAAATGGAAAAGATTTGCCAGACAGATGATGCAGATCAAGGATCTGAATGAGATTCCACTTCATGAGGTGTATGAAACCCTCAGACAAAATGAAGAAGTGGTGGATGAAATTCTAGATGAGAAGAGGCAAAAAGGAAAGACAGTTGAAGACACAGTTGCTCTTGTTGTCAGGAAGAAGAAAAACAAGACAATTGTGTATGAATCAGAAGAAGATGAAGGTTATGCAAACTCTGACATGGATGAAAATGAAGAACTGAAGCAAGCAATGATTCTGCTATCAAATGCTTTTCAGAAAAAGTTCTACACGAAGCCAAGTTCAAACAGTCAGAGATATTCTTCTGGTCCGAACAACTACATCCACAAGGAAAGGGTTGAAGGAAGTAGATATGAAGGAAAGAGATTTGAAGGGAAAAGAACAGAGGAGAGGAAACCGGAAGAGATAAAGTTTAAAGCTGAAGGATCCAGTCAGTCAGAACCGCCAACATGCTACAACTGTGGCAAAACAAGTCACTATGCCAGAGACTGCTGAAGGCCATAAGTCAGAAACTCCGATTATTACAAGAACAAGATGCTTCTTGCAAAGCAACAGGAGGCTGGTAAGGCACTGATGGTTGAAGATGAATATTGGCTTGATCATTCAGACGAGGAAGAAGAGGAAGAAGAAAGAGATGAAGCCGTCAACATGTGCTTGATGGGAAAGCAAGAATCAGATGTTGAAGCTGATTCAGATGATGAAGAAGAGGAGGTATGTGATTTATCGTATTCAGATTTCATGAATAAAATGCATGCCATGATTTTAAAACAACAAGAGTTAGAGTCGAATCTTGAGCGAGAAAATGGTGTTATAACTGACAAAAACCAACTGATACAGAAACTTAGCAATAAAATTGCTGAGAAGAAAGTATTGGTTGAGGTTTTACATAGAGATAATGACACCAACGCAAAGGAAAAGACAATAATTCTTAAAGAGAATTCTGAACTCAAGTCTAAACTGACAAAAAGTGAGATTGATATATATGAGCTTACAAAATTGCATTCTTCATGTACCAAAGAAAACTTTTCTTTACTTGGTAAATTAAAAAGTTTGGAAGAGAAGTTGTACAAAATGGGTCAAACTGAACAGACTATTCATCTGAACAAACCCAAAGAGGAAATAGAGAGATGGGGAATCGGTTATAAGAATCCTCACTATCTTCAAAAAGGGATGTCTGAAGTGCCAGCACTTTATGATCATCTTTCTATGAAATTAGCTCGACGAATCCCTGAGTTTAAAACTTTCTGCACTAAACTATCAGAAGAGGATGAAGCCAACGAAACTGAAAAACGTTTGAAATCATCTAAAGTTCACCTTCCATTTTATTATGCGAAGATGAATAATAGTTATAATGAAAATCCAATATATCAAAAGAAGAAAACTCTTTCAAGTGATTTCTTTCAAAGTTATTCTGAAAAAGAAATGGAGGCGAAGCCTATTCAAGGTAAACTATATGTGCCTCCTCTTGTTTTAGAAAGTAAAATTTCTGAACTCGAGAATTCTTTATTAGATGAAAGACTTTTGATAAATATTGAACAAAAAGTTTTTTCAACTGTGTTCAAAAATGTTATTATTTCTAAGGCTTCAAACTCTGAGGATATGTTTGGTTTAGCAAATAAAGGGTTTGATTTTCTGATCGCTGATGGTGGTTTAGATGATTGTTCTAATCAATTTGACTTTAATGCAAAACTTCCTAACCATTCATCTTTTGTTAAGAAATCTTTAAGAAAAACCAGTATGCCTGTTAACAGTGCAAAATCAACGAAAGTTGATAACTCAGTCTCTGTGAAAGCTAAACATGCTAAAAGTAAGAATATATCTCAGCATTCACAGAAACCGAACACTACTGGTAATCCGAAGAAGAAGCTTTAGTTTGTTGCTCAACAGTCTAACTCAAGAGTTTCACATGTTTCAGATCTGAGCAAGCAAAGGTCAGACGTTAAATCTCTGTGGCAACCGAAACAGAAGCTTGACAAGACCATTAAATTGTTTTCTAGTGTTAATTGTAGTAAGACTTCGCCTAGTAAAGATGTCTTAATTGCTGATGTTGATATTTTGAACTCAAAACTTGTTGTTTCTCGTAAACAATATACAATGAAGCAATTATTTCAGTTATCTTTATCTGCTAGAAAGTCTTCTATTTATGATAAACATGTTTCTATCTTTTGTCAAGATTCTGAAGATTGGTTTGGCAATTATCATGTGCATTCATTTCATTCTAATTCTTCAAATGCATTTCAAAAGAAAAGAGGACCCAATTTGAAATGGGTACCAAAATCTTGTGCTAACACAGTAGGACCCAAATTCCAGTGGGTACCTAAGGCTAAATTTGTGTTGCAGGCACACAAAGTTTAAAAAGGGAGCTTACAGATATGACTTCTAGACAAATCAGTCTAGGACTCGTTCCTCAAAGAAACTAGGTTCTTGAATACAACAGTTTAAGACCCGCACTTCAAAGATAACACAATGGTTTCTGAACACGTCTGTTCAGAACCCGTGCTTAAGAAGAAATTATGGCTTTTGAACACATCAGTTCAAGACCCACTCTTCCATGCTCAAAAGTCTTAAATTTTGATTTATGACTATCTAAATCTCTTGTTTTGTTATTTCTCTTGTGCAGATCCGTCATATGTGGTACTTGGATAGCGGATGCTCCAAGCATATGACTGGACAAAAAGATATGATGTCCAATTTTAAAGAGAAGTATTGTGGATTAGTCAGATTCAGCAACGACCAGTTTTCTCCAATAATGGAATATGGTGATGTACAACATGGCAATGTCACGATCAAGAAGGTGAGCTATGTTGAAGGATTACGGCACAACCTGTTCAGTATTGGTCAGTTCTGTGACAAAAACTTAGAGGTCAATTTCAAAGCCAAGACGTGTTCAGTTCTCACTGAAGAAGGCGATGAACTCTTGGTCGGCACAAGAAAGTCAGACCTCTACACAATTAACTTGTCAAAAATCCAGAACTACAAACAGGTTTGTCTATTGACGAAAGCCTTGAAGCAACAAAGTTGGCTATGGCATCAAAGGCTCTCTCACCTCAACTTCAGGTACATCAACAATCTGGTCAGAGGAAAGCTCGTCAAAGGACTTCCAGAGCTCAAATATGAAAGAGAACATCTTTGTGCAGCATGTGAAAAGGGAAAGATGAAGAGGGCACCTCATAAACCAAAGCCTGAACCAAGTACAAGCGCTCCGTTAGAGTTTTTGCATATGGACTTATGTGGTCCGATGCGAACTCAGAGTCTAGGCGGAAAGAAGTACATACTTGTGATCATGGACGATTACTCGCGATACACATGGGTCAAGTTTCTACGTTCAAAGGATGAGACACCAGATGTTCTCATCACATTCCTAAAGACGACCCAGGTGAATTTGCAAAAACCGGTCAAGTTTCTAAGAACAGACAACGACACAGAGTTCAAGAACAACAAGGTTGAAGAATATCTCGAATCTGTCGAGATTTCACATCAATACTCTGCTGCTCGTACGCCTCAACAAAATGGAGTGGCCGAAAGAAGAAATCGTACGCTAGTCGAGGCTGCTCATACTATGCTAAGTCAATCAGACTTACCTCTATTCTTGTGGGCTGAAGCTGTATCGACCGCGTGCTATACACAGAATCTCTCCATGATACATCGCAGATTCAAGAAGACTCCTTATGCTTTAATCAACAACCGAACACCGACAATCAAATATTTCCATATAATTGGGTGTAAGTGTTTTGTGCTAAACGATAGAGAAAGTCTCAACAAGTTCAGTGCCAAGGCGGACGAAGGGATCTTCATTGGTTATTCCTCGACATCAACTGCATTCCGTGTTTATCTGAAGAAGTCAAAGACGGTGATTGAAAGCATCAACGTCACGTTTGATGAAGAGATGGCTTCCGAACAACACAGTTCAGAACCCGTTATAACCGGAGTACTAGCTTCTGGGCAACTCAGTCCAGAACCTGCGTCTCAACAGAATAAATAAGATGAAGCATCAACTTCTACTAACCATTTATCTGATTTAGACTTATTATTTGAATTGTTTTATGATGAATTTCTTGGATCTAATGTAAAGAAATCTGTTATGGTTGACAGGATGGAAGACTTAACGACTACTCATCCAACCAGTTCAGATGTTCCTATTGAATCCAACGCCCCGATTCAACAAGATATTCCAATTCAAATGCCGACTCCAACAGTTGAAGAAGTTCTATGTGATGAAGAGAGAGAGAGAGAAGTAGTTGAACCAGTAGGATGTTCTATACAGATCCATCCACAGCCGGAATAAGCTGTACCTGCTAAGCCTTCTGCACCTATCACTTCAACTGCAATCATAATTCCTCCTGAACAAGCTGAAGAAGGTACAAGTGGATTTATAGATGATACAACTGACATACATTCATATAATCCACTGCCTCATGAACATAAATGGACCAAAGAGCACCCGCTAAGCCAGATCATTGGCGATCCATCAAAACCGGTGCAAACTAGGTCAACATCAATGAATATGTGCATGCATGACTCCTTTTTGAGCAAGTTCGAGCCAACACGCGTATCAGAGGCACTTGCTGATCCAGAATGGGTGATCTCAATGCAAGAAGAGCTGAATCAGTTTGATGCACTTCAAGTCTGGAGACTCGTACCAAAGCCTCAAGGTAAAACAATAATAGGTATGAAATGGGTGTTCAAGATCAAGAAAGACGAAGATGGTACCGTTATCCGAAACAAGGCAAGACTAGTAGCCAAAGGATACAGACAAGAGGAAGGAATCGACTATGACGAGACATATGCTCCTGTGGCACGTTTAGAGGCAATTAGAATGTTTCTAGCCTACGCTGCACACAAGAACTTCACGGTCTTTCAAATGGACGTGAAGACATCATTCCTGAATGGAATTCTAAAGTAGGAAGTCTACGTCTCTCTGCCAGAGGGTTTTGTCAATCAAGAGAAGTCGAATCACGTCTACATTCTCGACAAAGCACTCTACGGTCTGAAACAAGCTCCTCGAGCCTGGTATGATGTCCTTTCCAATTTTCTAGTCAAGTCTGGTTTTTCAAAAGGAACGGTGGATACCACTTTGTTTATCAAAAAGGAAAAAGACGATATCATTTTAATTCAAATCTATGTAGATGATATTATCTTTGGCTCTACAAATCCTAAGTACTGTAAGAATTTTGCAAACCTTATGGTGTCTAGATTTCAGATGAACATGAAGGGAGAGATGAATTTCTTTCTCGGATTACAAGTAAAACAATTTTCATCGGGTATTTTTATCAATCAATCAAAATACATTATGGATATTCTTCGGAAGTTCCAAATGGAAAATTCAAAACCGATTGGTACCCCAATGGCACCAGGTACTAAGATTGGCACCGATCTTTCAGGAAAGGCTGTTGATGTTAGGACTTATCGAGGGATGATAGGTTCTTTAATGTATCTTACTTCTAGTAGGCCAGATATAATGTTCTCAACATGCTTATGTGCACGATATCAGGCCAATCCTAAAGAAATCCATATGTCTGCTGTGAAGCACATATTTAGGTATCTGAAGGGCACTGTAGATCTTGGTCTGTGATATCCTAAAGATACTAGTTTTGAACTAACAACCTACACAGATACAGATCATGCAGGTTGTATGTTAGATAGGAAGAGCACGTCGGGACATGTACAGTTCCTCGGTAACAAACTCGTAAGTTGGGCATCGAAGAAGCAACTTTGTGTTTCAACCTCCACGGCCGAAGTAGAATATGTAGCTGCTGCTAGCTGCTGTTCGCAGGTCTTATGGATGAGAACTCAATTGCGCGACTACGGTTTCCACTTCAACAAGATCTCGATATACTGTGACTCCAAGAGTGTCATCGCAATATCAGCGAATCCTGTTCAACACACCAAGACTAAGCACATAGACGTCAGGTATCATTTTATTAAAGATCATGTTGAAAAAGGAACAATTGAACTTTTCTTTGTAAAAACTGATTATCAACTTGCCGACTTGTTTACCAAACCTTTAGACGAAAAGAGGTTTACCTTTCTTGTCTCTAAGCTTGGTATGCTAAATCTAAAGATTTAATCAGTAGTTACCTATCAAAGTTTTCTAAATTGTATACTTTTTCATCATTTCTTCATTCTTAACTCTGATTGATATATGCACTTCTCTATTCTGTTCATGAACCAAGGGGGAGTATGAGAAGAAATTGACAAGTGGTCAATATTACTTCGAGGGGGAGCTCATAATTTTTTTTGCATGTACCTTTTAATGCCAAATTTTTTTTATAATGCAAGAATTTAGGGGGAGCTCTTCAAGACAAAAGGGGAGTACGGATATGACTTCTGATTATTTCTGATCAGAACTCGTACTTTAAAAAAAAAGTTTTACTGTTTTTTGTCTTTTCAGTTTAAGTGAATAAATTTTACTTTGACTTGACATAAGACTTTTGCAGAATTTTTGAGAGATGCTTACAAGTTCATATGTTTATGACTTTAAGCATAGCTTCATGAGATGTAAGATCTCACGTTAAGGTATAGTCCTTTATCTTAATCTCATATATGGTTGAAAGAAGGACAACTTTCAATCATAGAAAACATCGTTTCTTAATGTTCAAACCACTTCCCGACTCTCAAAACGAATTCATGAATTGGAAGTGGGACTTTAAATGTTTTCAAGAAATATATTGTGCTTTAACTGAAATAGTTAAACCAATCTGAGCATCATATGCTACATAGGAAAACATGAATTTCATTATGCTAGGGCTTAACACAACTTCAATGGAATCACCTTAACCAGTGATTTCTACCCAAGAAGTTAATCCATAGTAATTGAGTGTGAGAAGTCGAAAAGAAATGAGTGTGATTAGATTGAGCAAAATGTTTAAAGAAAGAGCGTGTGAGAACAGAGTTAAAAGAATATCACAACTCTGCACCAATTTTTTTCTGAGCCGGGCAGCTACAATTTAGTGTTTCACAATTCTTTGGTGAACATTATTGAAACAGGCAACTAGCCCATGCCAACTCTTGATCAAACCTCACCATCTACTCATTTTCTTCTTAACAAGAAAGTGTTTCACATTTTCAAAGGAGAAGCAGCACATATGCTATCTGATTTTCATTTGGAAAATCTAGATATTGAAAAGAAGGAAGTCTGCCCCACCTTCGCACTTCAATCATGCACATTGAGTCTGTGTTTAACTTACTGTTGTCTCAGTGGTTTACACAAGTATTGAGCCTATAAGCAATCATCCATGCTTAATTCTTTCTATCACTTGCACGAACACACAAGGAATTAGTTTCTTTGTCATAATGTTTATAGAAATTTACCTTTGTGGTGTTTCGATGATTAAATGGAAGCCCTGGGGGAGTCAACATCAAACAGCTCCTTTCCATTGTGTATTTGTTACACACAGTAACTTAGTGTTACTGACAGGCAAGTTAACTGATTCATTAGTTGGTTCAGGTGTTACACGACTACTTTGTCTAGATTTGCAAAGATCTGGATGAATATCTTATGAATTGACGAATCAGAGGCTCTGAAAGATAGACATTTCTTACAAAAAGTTTTGATGAAGTCGTTGCACTTAACATCAAAAAGGGGGAGAATGACTACACAAGAAATGGCAAAGATCACATGTTTCAAGAATCACGTCCAAGATTGAACTCTTCAAAAGCAAGTATTATGAAGACATGCTGATTTCAGAGCTAGAGAAAGAGATTGCATCTTCTGAGCTGAACAAGAAGACTGAATTGCTAAAATCTTTTTAGTAATGATCTTGATCCAAAGGGGGAGATTGTTAGATCACATATCTATTGGATTCAAGATCATCCAAACTGAAGATCTCAATCTGAAGCTAAAGCCGAAATGTCGACTCTCGATATTAAAGTCTATGTTTGTTTGTAATAAATGTCAAAGTAATTGTTTGTTATTGTATTATTTAAATAATTAATCTAGTTAGTTAGTTATTAGTTTAGTTAGTTTATTATAGTTAGTTATTTAATATCTTTGTAGATATTATCTAGGATAATATCTAGATATTAAAGTATCTAGATATTTAGTTATTAGGTAGATTAGATAATGTGTATCTCAACAACTCTCTAAATAAGATAATCGACACATACAAACACACACTAAAAGGTGTAAAAGAGAGAAATAGAGAACACATCTAGAGCTTAAATCGATCAACCTTGTAACCTTTGTTATATATCAATACAGGTTGGTAATCATATTGTGTTGTTGTTTTCTATAAACTTGATAAGTATTGTTGGACTGACAATGATCATAGTGATGATGATGATTCTTCCTCTGATGACGATGAGGTATTTTTTGCTTTTGATTACGCTTTTATTTCTTCTCAGATGAACATTATTATAACTGCTTTACATGATCTTCGCTCGAAGTTATTATCTGAAAAACAATTAAATTATGAAAAGTCAAATTTGATTGATAAATTACAAATTTCTTTGAAAGATGAAAAATCTATTTTGGCTCATACAAAAGAAATATTTCAAAAGAAATTAGATGATTTAGAAAAATCGAATATGACTTATCTTGATTCTTTGACTGAAATGACCAAATTAAAAGATATTTTTTCGGATAAAATAAATGAGTTGGAAGAAAAATTATATCGAATGAATCAATCTGAACAAACTATTTATTTGAACAAACCGCGGAGTTATGAGTCTATAAAAGAAAAATGGGGACTTGGTTTTGAAAATCCTCATTGTTTAAACAATGCGATAGAAAAATCCCCTACTTTATATAAATACGATTATCTAACTCTTGCTAAATATGCTCCTTAATTTAAAATTGATTGGATGAATGAAAAGCAAGTGTTAGAAATCGAACATGAGAAAAGGATGAATAACAAGAAAAAGGAAATTTGTTTTATTTACACGAGCGAAAATGCCAAATATTTTCCTGACAAATCAAAGAAGGGCCGAAAAAGTTTAAATGACATATCTCCCATCAAGTCTTCATTGTCTGATGATTTTGTTGATATATATGCCACTAAATCTGATAAGGAAAATATCTCTCCAATCTTTTATGATTTCTAAGAAATATACTCCTCCATTAGTGTTAGAAAGCAAAATCATTGACCTTGAAGATAAAATGGAATATCAAAATATTCAAAGAGAAATTGAATCTGATGTTATTCTTTCTTTTATAACTTCAAGTCTTGAAGAAAAATTAATTTCTCAAAAACAAGATTCTGTTTCTGGTCTTTCTTCTGATTTTAAAGAAAATGAAAAGGAATTTCTAAAATCTGAAAACTTTTCTCAAAATTTTTCTGACTCCGAGGCAAGTTCAGATTTATTGTCTGATCAGTTGGGTTTCTTAGGTAAAATTGTTTCTTCTGATTCAAATATTAAATCAAAAATTCTTGATGAATCTTTTACGCTAAATGATTATTATTATAAACCAAAGCGTAAAAGAAGAAGGTCAAAGAAGTCAAAGAAGTCAAAGAAACAAGCTAAAGTCATTTCTGACAGTTCTAATTCTTCTGATTCAAAATTTTCAGATAGGACTTTGAGCACACCTTCAAGGCAGATATGGAGGGTCAAACAGACATCGGATGAATCTGTGACTAGTGAGGATCAAAATGTAGACAAACTTTGTAGAAATGATTCATTTGCTTCTTGTAATAAAATTTTCAAATATTCAATAAAGCAAATGATTCGCATTTCAAAAGTTGTCTTCTATTCCTTCTATGGTTCAAGTTCAGATGATCATGCTTCGTCCTCTACTGATGTTTCTATTAATTCATCTGATTATTTTTCTCATGCTTTCTATGTCAAATCTAACAAATTTTCTCCCATAAGAACTGCAACTAACAAACTTGGACCCAAATATAAGTGGGTACCAAAATCAAATATTGATTCTAAGTTGCAGGCACCTAATGTCAAGGGGGAGTAAGAGAAAGTTGGCTTCTAAGTACATCATCTTAGAACCCGTACTTCAATGGACTTTGACTTCTAAACATTTCAGTTTAGGACTCGTTCTTCAATGCATTTTAAGCTTCTGGATAAATGAGAAACTGTGAGTACATATACTTTATTCCGCTGCATTTATCTCTGTCTATGATGTTGTTCCAGCTTTCTCATATATTTTAAGAATCTGAGCAAGTTCAACCAAAACCTGAATTTATACAACCCAAATCTTTCATATGAGTCACAAATTCATTATACATTATGTGGAAGAAGATATTATTGAAATTTATTTTGTTCCGACTAAATATCAATTTGCCGATTCTTTACATTTGTTTTAAATGAAATTTTTTTCAAACTCGTCATGTTGAATTTAAAAGGTTAAATCTTTACAAATTTTATTCTATAAAGTAAATGTTTTACAGTTTTTCTTTCTTTTGAATAAAATGTGTGTCTAGGATAAATTTTCAAGTTGCTTTGTTTATATCGAAGTTTTATATGTTCAACTTTCAAGTCTTACAAAAGTCGAAAGGTCAGCAACATGTTTGAAACTTTTGAAAATGCTTTAAAGATGTGTCATTCGGAATATTTATAGTTTACAATGCTTGGAAATCCTAAAAAGTCTGAATTATGGATCGTAATGAAAATATGGGCTAAGCACTTAGATGTAAAACTGGGTGATTGAGATGAAAATTATATATATATAATACAGAAATCTCTAAGTTTAAAAGTTTGTACATGTGACCTTTCTGGTTTGGGAAAGTAAGTTCCGTGGGATGCTTGTCATCTGGTCCCCTAAGGTCAATTGGTCTGGGAGTGATCGAACCCAAATCCTTCTATAGAACCAGATCGAAAGTCATGTTCTACTGGTATGAATGGGTTTAGGATGTGTCGATGTAGCCTTTCTGATCTGGGAGAGTAAGTTCCAAGGGGTGCTTGACACCTAGTCCCCTAAGGCCAACTGGTCTAGGAGCGGCTGACCCAAATCCTGCAATAGGGTCAGATAGAAAGTTACGTGTACGGCATGTTCTTTACTTACCAAACTTTTTGATTAAAAGATGCCAAAGTGCACAAGCTTAAAAGATGCCAAAGAGCACACTCATGTGAAGATGCCAATGTGCACAATGCTAAAAGATGCCAATGAGCACACGTCTCTTGATACTTGGTGATATGTTTGAGTTGCGATAAACCTATAAATTTGTGAAAGTCTTAAATTTTGATGGCTTAGTGTGAGTACATGCAAAGTTTTCTATTATATTTTTAGAATTACATTTTCTTGAAGCTAATCGAAGTTCGCATGCGAGCACACTGAATAGATTGCTGAAAGTTTTTGAAACTGAACATGTCTTAACTTGATATGCAATGAAACTTGTATCTGTATCCAACAACATACACTTGACTTCATCTGATAGATTAATCTGTGATATTTTACTGAGTAGAATTTAATTTGTTTAGTGTTTAAAAGTTTATATATTTAGTTGTTTCAAAATACATATTCAGAATATTTTTCTTTCTACATTGATGTTTCAATTCTTGTCTTCTCATATTTTTGTAAATGGGTTTGTGCATTATTCGAGGGGGAGTCAATAAGGATAATTTTCTATAAAGATCATATCTGATTTCGAGGGTGAGTATCTGATTTTCTATACAAATGCTAATTTGAATTGTCATATTTAGTGCATTTGTGTAGGGAGAGTCAAAGAGCTTAACAGGTTAAATTTTTCTGATTTCAAGTCAGCTTTGCGCCAACAGTTGGTAGCGCAAAACTCAAATTTGCGCCACTTTCATCTAGCGCAAAACATTCTTTGCGCCACCAACATGTCGCGCAAAACTTCTCTCTTTCTCTTTTATTCTGTTTTTGCAGATCTTAAGTTGTCTCGTCTCCAACATTTGCATGACCAAGTTAATCCAGATCATCAAGTTCATGAGGGGGAGAAGTTAAGAAGAAGATAAAGAGACAGAGTTCAAACGTTTATCTGCTGCTCAAGATTCGCTCAAGATTCTATTCTCTCAGCTACTAATTCTTTTGTTGTTCTAGCTCCGACCACCACAGCTTATTCGAGTACATTTGAAAGAGGTTCGTCATCTAGAGCACAAGTTGATGAACCGTTTCAAGCTTTTTACAAACAGTTCCAGTCTTGTCAAAGCAGCAAAGACAATATAGATTGAAAGATGTTGGGAAGAAATTTTTTTTAATAAAAAAAAGTCAAGAAGCTTCTTTAAGTCACTTAGATGGTCTGTGTTGATTTAGAAGATGGATTTTGAAGACCACAACGCCAATGATTACTAAGGGGGAGATTGTTAAGTCAGATTTTATAGTAATCATTGTATTTATAGACTTGGTCTAATACTGTGTTCTTAGTGTGTTTTCTGTGTAGTATTGGCCAAGGGTTTTTAAGTCCCTTGTGGCTTTGGTGTTTATAAGGAACTAACGCATACTTTGAATACTATCCTACTTTACGCTTTCAACTCTCTCTCTACTTTCTCTCTCTAAGATTTAGTTGATTTTGGGATTATCAAAACCAGATAGATCATGTGTTGCGTCCCCTTGAAAATATTGAAACATTTTCTTGTTGAGAAGAAAATGAGTAGCTGGTGGGGTTTTATCAAGAGTTGGCATGGGCTATTTTCCTGTTTCAATAATGTTCACGAAGAATTATGGAACACTAGTAATGTAGCTGCCTGGCTCAGAAAAAGTTGGTGTAGAGTTTGATATTCTTTTACCCTGATCTCTCACCCTATTTCTTTTAAACATTGAGCTCACTTCTAACCAAACTCTCATTTAAATTTTACCTCATCACACAACCCACACTCAGTTGTTTTGACTCCTCACACTCGATCACTAAAGGATTAACTTCTTGGGTAGGAAACACTGGATAATGTGAATCCATAGAAGTTTCAGTGAAGTCCTAACACAATGAACCCATATTGTCCTAAAAGAACATGTTGCTCAACTGGTTTAACTTTTCAGTTAAAGCAAAAAATATACAAGCCAGATGTATGTATGCTCAATGAGAGAATCATGAAGATTTGAGCATTTTAAAACATTGAAGATATTTCAAACAAGTATATTGAAAGAATGAAATGAATACAAGAAACTTGTTTGAAAATATGATATTGTATAAAAAAGATCATATAGAAATGATTTATCGATTAAGGCTTAGGTCAACAAAAATTGAATATTGTCTATACGATTCAAAATATAGGCATTCTTGAAAGAAACGTTTAGAAATGAAATCAACGCTCAAAATTCTTTGAAGTTCAATCGGGGTGTCTTACCATCGAAAATTGGTTTCAATTTAGAGACATGGTAAGAACAAATTTAACAAAGATTTAAACCGGTGTGTGTGAATACATGAAAATATATGGAAAAGATAATACGCAAGTATTTATCTTTGGAAACACACGGTTTATTGACATTTAAGCACAAATAAAAAATGAAAACATTTAAAATCACACTTCTAAAATTCATGAAATCGTTTTAAGAATCAGAAGTGGTTTGAACATTTAAAAACATGTTTTCATATCTGAAAGTTGTCATTCTTTCAGACATGTATGAGATTAAGATTAGAAATTAACATGTTAGCTTAGTTTGAATTCTCATCAAGTAAGCTCTAAGTCATAAAAGATATGATCGTTTAAGCTCACTCTCATTTCTGCAAAAGTCACAAAGTCGTCAAAGTGCAAAGCTTTATTCACAACATTTATTGAAAAATAAAATGACATAAAGCAGTAAAACATTAAAATTATGAGTTCTAATCTGAAATAATCAGAAGTCATAATTCATACTCTTTATCTTTTAACTCTAACTCCCCCTGCAATTATGCATCAGAAAATTTATCAGTGATAAGCATATGCAGAATTTATAAACTCCCCCTCAAATGAATGTAGATCATCTAATCATCTTCTTAAACTCCCCTTGAAATCATGAATACCTTTCAGTGCAAATATCTTTTCAAAATCAAGATAAAGAAATGAAGAAAAATAACAATAATAAAAACTTTAATAGGTAATCACAGATTATGTCTTGAGATTTAACATACCAAGTTTCGAGACAAGAAAATTAAATCTCTTTTCGTCGAGAGTCTTGGTAAATAAATCAGCAAGCTGATAATCAGTGTTTACAAAATAAAGTTCTATTGTACCTTTTTCCACATTGTCTTTGATGAAGTGATATCTCACATCTATGTGTTTGTTTTTTGTATGTTGTACAGGATTTGCAGATATTGCAATGACGCTCTTTGAGTCACAGTATATCGGGATCTTGTCGAATTTGAAGCCATAATCTCGTAGTTGCGTCCTCATCCACAACACCTAAGAACAGCAGCTCGCTGCAGCGACGTACTCCGCCTCTGCTGTTGATGTGGAAACACACAGTTGTTTCTTTGATGCCCAACTTACGAGTTTATCTCCAAGAAACTGTATATGACCCGATGTACTCTTCATGTCCAACATACAACCTGCATGATCTGCATCTGAGTAGGCTGTCAGTTCAAAACTAGTATCTTTAGGATACCACAGACCAAAATCTGCAGTGCTCTTCAGATATCTAAAGATCCTTTTTACCGCAGACAAATGGGATTCTTTGGGATTAGCCTAATATCTTGCACATAGACATATAGAAAACATAATATCTGGCCTACTAGAAGTTAAATACATCAAAGACATCATTCCTCGATAAGTTCTAACATCGACAGCTTTTCCCGAAGGATCAGTGCCAATCTTAGATCTTGGTGCCATTGGGGGTTCCGATAGGTGTACAATTTTCCATTTTGAATTTTCTAAGAATGTCAAAAATGTACTTTGATTGATTTATGAAAATCCCCGTTGAAAATTGTTTGACTTGTAATTCCGAGAAAGAAATTCATATCTCCCATCATACTCATCTAAAATCTTGACACCATGAGGTTAGAGAAGTTCTTACAGTATTTTGAATTTGTTGAGCCAAATATTATATCATCCACATATATTTGAATTAAGATGATATCGGATTTTTCCTTTTTAATAAACAAAGTAGTATCGATTTTACCTTTCGTGAAACCCGACTTGACTAAAAACTTTGATAAGACTTCGTACCAGGCTCGAGGCGCTTGTTTAAGACCATAAAGTACTTTATCCAGGATGTAGACATGATCCGGTTTGTCTGGATTAACAAAGCCTTTAGGTTGTGCGATATAGAATTCCTCCTTGAGTATACCATTTAGAAAGGCAGTCTTCACGTCCATCTGGTAGACTGTGAAGTTCTTGTGGGCAGCATATGCAAGAAACATTCTGATCGCTTCAATGCGTGCCACTAGAGCATAAGTCTCGTCATAATCAATGTCTTCCTCTTACCTATAGCCTTTTGCGACAAGTCGTGCTTTGTTTCTGATCACGATACCATCTTCGTCCTTTTTATTCTTGAATACCCATTTTGTGCCGATGATTAATTTACCTTCCGGTCTTGGCACAAGTCTCCAGACTTTCAAAGCTCCGAACTGGTTCAGCTTCTCTTGCATGGCAGTCACCCAATTTGAGTCAGCTAGAGCTTCTGATACGCGTGTAGGCTCTATCTTACTCAGAAATGAGTCATGCATACACATGTTCAAAGTAGCAGACCTAGTTTGCACCAGTTTCATTGGATCTCCAAATAATTTGGCTTACCGGGTGCTCTTTGGTCCACTTGTGTTCATGAGGGATTGGATTCGATGTGGATTGATCATGATGCTCATCTAAGTATCCACTTTCAGTTTCTTCAGTTCGTTCTATAGCAGGGATGGGTTCAGTTGAAGTGGATGGTGCAGAAGTTTCAGTTGGTCCAGTAGTTTCTGGCTATTGAGTAGACATCACAGTACAACCAACTGAATCAACAACTTCTGCCTCGACATGTTCAGGTACAGCTTCAACTGAAGGAGTAATTGTTTGAACTGGAGTTTCTTTCTGAATTGGGGGAACTAATTCAGTAGATACATCTGAAGTAGTTGGATGATTAGTCATTGAATCTTCTGACCTGTCAACCACAACAGACTTAGGCATTTTAGATCCAAGAAACTCATCATAAAAGAATTCAAATAATAAATCTAATTCTGATAAATGTGATGTAGAAGTTGAAGGTTTATCAGAATTAGTCGAATTAACCACAGGTTCTGGACTGATTTGTCCAGAAGCTAGAACTCCTGTAAGTACGAGTTCTGAATTGCTCTGTTCAGAAGCCATATCCTCATCAAATGTCACGTTTACACTTTCTATCACTGTCTTAGACTTCTTTAAGTACACCCGGTAGGCAGCAGATGTTTGAGAGTAACCAATGAAGATGCCTTCGTCAGCCTTCGGTCCAAACTTGTTCAGGTTCTCTCTGTCATTTAATATGAAGCACCTGCATCCAAAAGCATGAAAGTGTTTAATGCTAGGTGTACGATTGTTTATCAAAGCATAAGGTGTTTTACCAAACCGGCGATATACTATGGACCGATTTTGTGTATAGCACACAGTCGAAACAACTTCTGCCCACAAAAACAGAGGTAGATCGGATTGACTTTGCATAGTATGAGCAGCCTCAACTAGCGTCCGGTTACGTCTTTCTACTACTCCATTATGTTTTGGCGTTCTAGCAGCTGAGAATTGATGTGTTATCCCGACCGATTCGAGATAATCTTCAATTATTTTGTTCTTAAACTCTGTGCCATTGTCTGTACGTAGAAGCTTGACTGACTTTTGCATATTCAGTTGGGTTGTCTTTAGAAAAGTGATGATGACTTCGGGCGTCTCATCTTTTGATCTCAGAAATTTAACCCATGTGTATCGCGAGTAATCGTCCACAATAACAAGAACGTATCTCTTGCCGTTAATGCTTTGTGTTCTCATTGGACCACAGAGATCAATGTGTAACAATTCCAGTGGAGAACTTGTACTTTGTTCAGGATTCGGCTTGTGAGCGACTCCCTTCATCTTTCCTTTCTCACATGCTGCGCATAGGTGTTCTTTCTCGTACTTAAGTTCAGGAAGTCCTTTGACCAATTTGCCCGTTACCAGTTTGTTGATGTAATGAAAATTTAGGTGAGAAATCCTTCAGTGCCATAACCAACTTTGTTGCAGCGAGGCTTTTGACAGTAGACAAACCTCATTGTCAGTCTGGACTTTTGACAGATTACTGATGTAGAGGTTAGACTTTCTCGTGCCAACCAAGTTTCTTACCATCTTCAGTACGCACAAAACATCGCTTGGCCATGAAATTTACCTCTAGATCTTTGTCACAGAACTGGCCAATACTGAACAGGTTATTCCCTAATCCTTCTACGTAACTCACCTTCGTAATCGTCACATTATCTTGTATCACATCACCGTAGCCCAAAATCGGTGAAAACTGGTCGTTGTCGAACCTCACATTCCCGCAAAATTTCTCTGTATAATTAGACAATAAAGCTTTCTGCCCGGTCATATGCTTGGAGCAACCATAATCTAAGTACCACATATGATGGGTCTGCATAAGAGAAATCAGGGAATAATAACTTTAGGTACCCATTTAAAAGTGGGTCCTATCGGATTAGCACAAGATTTTGGTATCCATTTGTATATGGATCCTTTGAACTTTTGAAAAACTTTTGATGCATATGACTTATAAGAACAAACATGATAAGTACCAAACCAATCATCAGAATATCGGTGAGAAATAAAATCATTCCGTCTATAATTAGATGACTTAGTAGCAGACCGAGATAATTGGAATAATTGCTTTATTGTATATCTCTTTTAAGAAGTTACAAGGTTTTGTTTATTCGAAGCAACATTACCAACTACATCAGACATACTACCAGTAGATCTATTACAAAGAATATCAGGAATAGATTCTGCTTTCTCATCAACTTTCTGTTTAGGTTACCATTCTTTTCGTTCTTCAGACCTTCTATTTTTCAAATCTGAAACACAAGATTTAGATTTGTTAGAAAAATCAGATTTCTGAGAATGTCTTTTCTTAAGCTTACCAGTGTTTTTCCGTTTCTGTGAGCGCTGTTTCTTTTGTTTCTTACCTGACTGATAGTAATCAGTACTCATAGAGACTGGTTCACCAACCTTAGTCGATGATTCACCAATTTCATACACACTTGGTAAAGCTTCACCATTAATAAAAAAAAATAGAATGATCTGGAAGTTTAGCATTAAAGTCAAACATATCAATCTCATCAATATACACCCTTCATCAGAATTTAAAAAATCATTTAAAGACGCAAATAAGTCATCAAGATCAACTTTTGAAGTTTGAGGTGCCTTAGAAGATGTTGAACACTCATTAGATTCAGTTTTGAAAACAGTGTTCTTTAATACAATTGAAAATACATTTTGTTCTAAACCACCCAAAATTCTTTCATCAGATAAAATATTTTCAAGTTCAATTATTTTGCTTTCTAATACAAGTGGAGGAATGTAAATCTTAGCTTTAACTGGTTTTGCCTCCATCTATGTAGTAGAATAACTAGCAAAATAATCATTTGAAAGAAATTTTGGTTTTTCTGAAAGATAACTATCATTCAGCTTTGGATAGCAGAATGGTATTTTCATTTTCTTTAAATTCTTTCTTTTCTCATCTTCTTTAGCCTCAACCTCATCCGGTGACTTGGTAACAAATTTGGGTTTTAAATGATGATATTTACTAGCTGCAAAAAGAAAATCAAAGTTATATAAAGCTGGTTGTTTTCTGATGGCTTTCTTTAAGTAGTGAGGGTTATCATAACCGAGTCCCCACTTCTCTTTAAAATCAACCTCCTCATTGGGTGTATTCAAGAAAATGGTTTGATCTGTTTGGCCTCGTGCATAAAATTTGGCTTCCAAACCATTTATCTTTTTCTCTAAGTTCTTGTTCTCAACCTGCAGTTTAAAAGCTTTTAGAACACATTTTTGCTTTTCTAAATCAGACTTAGAAAGTTTAGAAACAAAATCAGAAATCTTATTTTCAAAACAATCTTTTTTCTTGTTTAAAATTAGATGCAGATTTGTTCAAAGAGTCAATGAGATCTTTGTTCCCAACAATTACCTTGTTAAGTTCAAAGATCTTTTGAATTTTCTTAGCAACTCTGCTCTTTTCCCTTTTTCAGTTTGGTTTGAAGATCTTGAAGTTCGATCATCATGGCTTCCATTTTGCTCATAAAATCAGATTTAGATAGATTCAGTACCTCATCAGATGTCTCTTCATCAGATTCGTCGTATTTAACCTCTTTTCCCATCAAGCACATGTGTGATGTCTCTTCTTTCTCTTATTCAACATCAGAATGATCTAACCATAACTCGTCTTCAGCCATCAGTGCCCTGCCAGCCTCTTGCTGCTTGGCTAAGAGCATTTTGTTCTTATAGTATTCTGAGTTTCGAACTTTGGGCTTTCGACAGTCCTTGGCGTAATGACCAGTCTTTCCACAGTTGTAGCATTTGATCAGGTAATCTGTTTTCTTCTCAGCCACATAATCATTCAGATATTTCTTCTTCTCATCTGGCTTCCTCTCCACATATCTCTTCTCCTCAAACTTCCTTCATTCTATTCTCTCCCTGTGTTCATGATTTTTCGAGCCCGACGAGTATATCTGGGAGTTAGACCCCGACTTCTTGTAAAAAAAATTCTGAAATGCACAGGTTAGCAGTAACATTGCTTGTTTGAGATTCTCCCCGTCGTCACTGTTAGAATCAGAACTAGAATCATCTGAGCTTGGGGGAACAATCCTCTTTTTCTTCTTCTTCTTTTTCTTCTCTATCTCTTTCTTACCAGCTACCAGTGTAATGGGGTCAGCTGATTTCTCAGATTTCTTCTTCTCAGCTCTTTTCTCTTCGACCTCCTCTTCATTTTGCCTTAAAGTTTCATAGACCTCATGAAGTGGGATATCTCTAAGGTCTTTCATCTTCTTCATTCTCCGGGTATGCTTCTTCCATTCAGGCTGGAGAATGCTGAGGAACTTTACATTGTTCTCGATTTGCTTCTTCTTTACTTTGTTCTTTGACAGCTCATTCAGAAGAAGTACAAATCTCTCATAAGTCTCCTCAAGGCTTTTATTTTCTTTTGCCTTGAATTCCTCATAGCTGTTGATGCAGTTTGCTACTTTCATCTGATTACCGACCTTAGAACCCATCCTCATTTTTTGCAGTTGATCCCACATCTTTTTGGCATTAGCTTTGTAGCTGTCGATCTTGATATAAATTTCATTTGGGATACTCTGAAGTATAAGAGATCTGGCTTGTTTATCAGCTTTGAATCTGTTCTTTTGCTCGTCCGTGTACTGAGAGAAATCTTTAGGAATAATCTTTGTTTTTTTTATTCTATCCTCATCTCCATCCTCACTATCAGAAGAATCTTCATCCGGTATCTCAATAGTAGGAGGAATCATGGGACCTTTAGTAATAGACAACAAAATGTTTTCCCCGTTTTCGTGCCAGTCAATAAAGTCAAGAAATCTGTCTTTCCATTGCTCGTACTCCCCTTTGAAAAGAACAGGGGTTTGACATCCGTACCAATCGAAAGAGCGTCTTTAGAAGTCATCCTGTTATGAAAATAGTCAATAAGAACTTGACACACGATCATTAGTCCAATAGAAATCACACAAAAATACATAAAAACTTGAAAGAAAATTCAGAAATGAAATTTCCAAAATTCTACAAGTCTAAAATTCGCATACAAGAGTGGAGAATACAAAATTCGTATGCAACAATTCGCACACACTCACAAATCACACAGAATTCGCATACTACTCTTAAACTTCAGAATTCGTATGCTAGAGGAAATCAGAATTCACACACACAGAATTCGCATATAACACTATGCGAGTTCTGAACTTAGAAAATATTTTGAAAAACTAAACTTTTCGCATGAAAAACTTTTCGCACACTTGACTCATACGAATTCTATACTTGAAAATTTTTCAAACTTAGCAATTCGCATGCATACTTATGCGAATTCAAGGAATTCGTATGACTCTCAGATGCGAGTTCTCTACTTTTCGCAAGACACATAGGTGCGAAATCTTCCCTTGAAAAATTTCAATACAGCTTTTCGTATAAAACACTTATGCGAATTCTAAAAATTCGCACGAATCAACTATGCGAATTCTTAGCTTTTCTCAGCACACACAAATGCGAATTCTATGCAATTCGCATAAGACCCATCTGCGAATTCTATACTTGCAATTTTTCAAAATAAAACACTATGTGAAATCCTCTATGAATCTGCGAAATTCACTGAATCTGCGAGTTCAGTATGCGAGTTCTTGAAGGCTCTGGGAGTTCTTGAGATCTACGATGAAAATCCCTCTGAATCACTCAAAAACCCATCTAAACTTCGAATTTCGATGTGAGACTTTGACACTATGTTCTCTAACACATCTAGAAACACTTTCGATCACTGAATTTCCGTATGAATCACTCAAAATTACAAAATGACTCAGATACAGTGCGATATAACTCGTGAATACAAAAACTCGAAGAATCAAAAACTGAAGATCAATTACAGTAACTCTACAAAACCTATACAAGATCCATCTAATACACAATTCAAACACAATATGATCAAATACAACTCCAAAAACTCTTGAAGATTTAAAATTCAATCTACACTTTATGAAACAGTGTCGAACTCTGTATTTTCTTGATTTCGAATTGGATTTGATCGGATACCAATTGATAATGTCCCAAATTATCAAGTTCTTACTAATCAAACACAAACAAACAAGATGACAATTATACAGATTAAAACTCAACCTGTTATTCCAATTTGAAATCAATTCGTACAGGAACTTTCTCTCACTAGCTTTCTCTTTCTGTAATCTGCGTATACTTCTTCTAGTTACATGTTTTCCTACAACACCTTCTAGCCATCTATCTATTAAAAGAAAAACTTAAACACACGCGCATAACAAAACAAGACAAAACAAAACTTTGACTTTGACTTATTACATTTTGACTTTGACTTTCACTAAGAGAGTTGACTTTCAGCTTTGACTTTCTTGAACTTTGACCTTCAGAATTCTATGATCTTGCATCCAACATATTTATGCTCTAACAGAGGGACAACAAGTCCTACTGTTCAATTCTAGACTCAGATTATTTCCCGGGAAATTAAGCTCTAGATGGACAGGCCCGTTTCAGATTGCAAAAGTGTATCCTTACGGAGTAGTCGAATTAATTGATCAAGAAAGAGGTACCACTTTTAAGGTGAACGGGCAAAGGGTAAAACCTTTCCTTGAACCCTCAGAATTGATACAACAACCTCTTGAGGTTGTCCAACTCCAAGGATAGAAAAGACATGGGAATTCTTGAGTTTTATCCAAACTCAAGAAAGTGTAAATATTCGAATAAATAAAAAAAATAAAAAATATATATATATATATAAATAATATTTTAAATTTGGGGTTGCGATAAGGTAAGTAAAACTACCTCATCAATTTTGTAAAATCTTAAATATGTTAAGAAAAAGAAAATATATATATATATATATATACTAGTTATGTACCCGCGCAATGCGGCGGGAACCGTAAATGTAAACGATTTTGAAGCTTTGGTGGTTTTGTTAGAGGAAATTTTAAGGATGATATATTTACACTTGGGGGTCGTTTACCCAAACGCTTATTAGGTAAGCACTTACCGATAAGATTTAACACTATAAGTCTATAACTTACTTTACCGCATAAATTACCATCGGCTTTGTGACATAGATAGGTCTGTCAACTCGATCCACATTGCATGCTATACAATTCTAACTTCCAATTGTCCAACATTTGCAGGTTCAATAAAGCGCTGGAGTCTACTCTCATTGGTTCGAGTACGGAGGCAAAGGTCTATCTCTACGACTCTTATGCTATCCTTGTTGAGAGATTAAGGAGAATGTGTGAAGCTAATATTGATGCAGACTCGGTACAAAAACTCCTATAAATAGACAATACAGAGTGATCTAAAACTATGATTCCTATTAGACACTATTACCATGTCAGGACAAACAAAATGAGAGGAAAATTCTGAGTATTACACACCTTCAAGATACCTTCCAAGATGGCGGGAACCTCCTTCTCTTAAATTCCAGACCTTCATATATACATGTAAATCAGTTTTTCCGAAAAAAATAACTAATGAGGACTACAGTGAAACAAAAGCATGAATTCAACTATTCATATTATGTCTACTTTTTTTCTTATTTTTTGAAATGGTCAAACAGGCCATTCAGATACTTGAACTTACAACCACTGATACCATTGGCAAAAGCCACTTGGTTGTACATGATGTCTACTAAGATTGTGTATCATAGAAGTTTACTAGCAAATAACAATTTTTTACCATCATAGGTGTCCGACAAGCTTGGGGACATTTCAACTAATTCCATGGGGCATGCAGTAAATGGCAAGAAAAAACCTCTTATGGCCTGCGGGGACTGATTCTATGGGGCATGAAGTTAACACCAAACTTGAGCGTTTTCATAGCCAGCTTTGCTGATGAGTGAGAATGCCAAAATGAAAACATCTGCCCCACGATAACTCAACGGTCTTAATCTGTTGTAACACCGTTGTCCTGTTTCATAACTCGCACTATCAATAAAACGTATTAAAGATGAAATTAAGGAAAATATTTTACAAAATAATAGATAAACATTACAAAAGGCTACCAACAGTGTCCAATAAGCCTAGATTAACACTCCTGCCATTGACAACCACCTTGGCACTGAAATTATCAAATACGGTTGGGACGTAATCGTGGTCATTCCATTGTAAAGGAATACTCATTATCTACATATATTTGGAATCAGAATGCACTGTCAACCAAACATTCTATACCATATGCATCATACTTATGAAAGCAAATTAAGATATAGTCTAACAATTGGTTAACAAATGAAGTGAACAACTCATTAAAATCATAAATCATTAACAGTTCACACACATAAACATAAAATAGATTTTTGTACCCAAATCAAAGCAAAAACATAAAACAACATAATCTCACATTTTCAGGACCAATATAATCCAACAAAAATCTCAGATAAAGGTTTCTCAATCAAGATTTTCGGGTTTTAACATTCAGAAACGCACATAGAAAGGAGAAGGAGAAAAAGTAGAAAATCAATATAAAAACAATATTGGCCTGATTTAGGCATATAAGGTTGTAACTAAGATGTTTAAAATTTCTGCATAAAAAGATAGTACCTTGTGTAAGAAAGAATACCAATTATAAACACATGCTTTGAGAATAACTATACTCAGAGCCATAACGATTGTCATAGCAAAACCAAGTCAAATGGAAAACGATTTTCTTTTCAGTTTGATGTTGTTAATAACCAAGGAATTAGTTTCAAAAAAAACTTGGTATTGATGTCCAAAAGGCTTGAAAATCATTTACTGCAATGTCTTTTAAAACCATATGCAACCAGTCCCAACCACCAGGAAAAGATCAAATCCAAAAAGGAGAACCTGCACAAAACAAAATTAGCATAAAGAATAGAATTAACCAAAAAATAAATATAGTGTGAACATTTGACCTATGGCCATTGCCAAACAAAATTCAACTCTTAGCGATTCAGAGGTTACCTCTTAATGGAACCATTAAGAGATAAACAAACAGCCCATAAGTAATCATATATTTGTTCTCTCCTTTATAGCCTAAATCACAGAGAATTATTTTGTCAACTACAAAAGCCAAAATATATAAACAATGAAAGGTTGTCAAATAAATTTATAACAAGATAGTGAAAAATACAATAATACAAGGAGAGAGTTTCATCCCTTCTATATATCCGGGACTTATATGAGAACTTTAAACCAAGAAACATAAAGCACATTTGCAGACTTAACATATGCTAATGTCTCATGATTCCTTATTTGACATCGCACTTGATCAACATGTTTAATGAATATATATTAACCAAGAGTAATTACCATAAACTCCACATATCAAAGGTAGTTTTCTCAACTTTGTTAAAACAAAAGGCTTGGCACTATCTAGATATGTTCAATCTTTTGCAAATAGTAGTTGTGTACCCATACAATACGGTGGGTGCCGTAAATGCAAACGATATTGAAACTATCGTGGTTTTGTTAGAGAATATTTTAACAATGATATGATTTACACTTGGTCATGCAATTCATAACTCAACATAACTCAAACAAAAGTCTTGACTACATGAAATTATGCACAACAAACATAGTGGCTTAAGAATTCATTATTTGATATGCAACATAGTGTTATTAAGAAACTATACAAACTTCTTATCAAAAGGCATAGATATCAATTGCTTTCCTAACAAACACTTCCAAATAGGATTTCTAAAACCCGTTTCCCCTATATTATAAACAAAAACTTTGATCTTCCAAAAGCCTCGATCACCATTCCTCATTCTCCAGCAAAGATGGTATTCACGAAGCATCCAGAACAAATATTACAAATATTAGGTGTTAAGTTATGAACCAAACCAAGAATCAATATGCTAATTATAATTGAATCCAGTAGAAAAACTCTATAATGTTCGAACTGAAAACAATATGAAATAAAGCTTCCAACTTTTACATATTCCAATTAAACCAAAAGTTAAAACCATATATCAAAGTGACTGCAATCTTGGCAAAGGGCATTGCATGAGAAGTTGAGTTAATGGTGAGAAGTGGATTTGAACCGTTGATCTTTTTTAATCTAAAGCCCTCCTAGGAATTGCGGCTTAGAAGGGAATTGATCTGGTGCATTTTATCTCGGTGCATCTCATCCTAATATGCATCCATTTCTCATCCAATGGTGGATTACCACTTCCCACACTTCTCACCATCAACTCAACTTCTCACTGGAACCCATATATATATATATATATATATATATATATATATAAACTAAAAACCATCACTCCAGACCTTATGCATCCAACAGGCGGAGGTAAACCTTATAATCCACATTATTTTCCAAAATAAATCAACCTGATATGCATCTGATACCCTGAACGAGAAGCCAACATATTAAGTAAACCACTATAGCATAACAGGACCAATCTTTAAAACAATTACCAATGGACTAAACAATTATTAGAACTAAATAGAAGCTCCAAGACCATAAACCGACAGATCGAAGCTCTAAAATCCTTAGATTCGGTATTAGCACCCATCAGATCTCAACTACCGAACCATCATATTTACCTACGAGTTAAAATTGGTTGTTCTAAATTTTTAAACAACATTTACAACAACGATTATCTCTTGGATGCTACCCATTTGGCCTATAAGGTCAAAATACATCTCTATTTGGAACCCATTAGCCACATTATTATCAACATCAATAATAGGAAAGCAAAGAAAATAGTTCAATCACATATGCCTTACCGTTAACTGAACAATGCCACCTATTATACACACCAAGCAACATTATACACACCAAGCAACATGTTGAGAAAAAGCACAAGTAAAGATGATAGATGCATTAAAAACAACACCAAAAATTGATTATCGAAAACTTGATCTAAGATGGAGAAAACTCGAGCAGAAATCGATTATCAGCAGAGACGAAAAGCTATGGAGAAATCAAACCTGGAGAGGATACATGAAGAAGAAAACCAAAATGGAGAAATCAACCTGGAGAGGATACATGAAGAAGAAAACCAAAATGGAGAAATCAACCTGGAGAGCGATACATGAAGAAGAAAACCATAAATGGAGAAATCAAACTTGTAAAAGCAGTAACTACAAAAAGCAAAGAAAACTATTGGAAACAAATATTATATGAAAGGAAATTACCTCAAATCATCCTCTAATTCTCATATTTTTCAGAAAGTGAAGTGGCTAAGAAAAGACAAGTGGATCGATGGATTTACCAAGTTAACTCCGCCAAAACAAAAAATACAAACACCACATCGATGTTCAAATGAGCCAAAATCAGGAGCAGAAACACCTTGTGTAATTGGAACAAAAATGGAAGTAAAAGTATAGGTTTATTGAAATCGAAAGTAGTATATAACTCAATATACAAATATTTCATAATCGAAATGATAAAGGTAACTTGTAGCTACCCTAAAACCCTAAGAAATATTTGTGCAGAAGTCAGTTGTTGACTTCTTCATCTTCCCCAAGCTTCTTATCTTGTTTTCCCCTCTTATTCTTCTTCTTCTTCTTCTAAATGACCGCCGACAATATACCCTCACCTGTTGGTCTCGGAGGTGCTTAACAAGTTTGTAGAAAGGGGGGGGGGGTTGAATACAAACACAGAATTTAAAGTTTAATAAATTGTTTATTGATAAATCAAACACAATTTACAAGTCTGTTGCGGAATAAGATTAAGTAGAACTCCATCTAAACAAACTTAAGAAAACACTAAGATGGTTGCACAAGAATATAGAGAATGGGGATTGGAGAATATAGAAAACAAAGGTTTCTATAAGATAGAAAGATGAAGGCTAGAGGTGAGCACACTCTTCAGATGAAGAGGTAATCTTTCTATTTATACCCTATGCATTAAATGCATGGCAGGGCACTTTACACGTGTCCTTCATTGATTGGCTGAGAGAGTCTGACTTTGGGAGACATGCTTTCGGTCGTATTATGAACAGTGTAGTTGACAGAGTTGTTGTACGAATTGTGGCAGAGGTATGTCCGTTCTGACACATTGTACTGGTTGTGCAGGGAAAGACAAAAGAGACTTGAGGCATAAGCTAAGTGATCATCGATCGCTGAATATCTCTTCCTTTAGAGATATAAGAAGGTTCAGCTATCGCTAAAGCTTTTCCTCATGTTTCTTCGCGTATGAGTAGAGTCGTCTTTGCTTCACTGATATCCGCATCAGGTCACTAGTAGACTTGTCTTTGTTCAGCAGCTTCATCTTCGACTCAGCTATGAACATCTGTTGACGCGAAACTTGTCTTCAGGGATTACGTTAAATTTTTACATCAGCAACTATCAGCAATAACTAAACAGACTCAGTCTAATCGCTGATAGTGAAACACTAATACATAGAAATGCTTACAAGAAAGACTATCAGCGATAACTGAACAGACTCAGTCTGATCGCTGATGGTGAAACACTAATACATATTAAAACGTAATTTTCACTAAGTATAGAAGAGGGTCGTTATCAAATCACTAAGAGAGTTTGGATCAACAATCTTCCCCTATTTGATAATGACAAAGTAACTGAAGAAAATTACTTTATAGTTCAAAATAATGGAATAATCAGGACTCATAACATACATGTCCCAATTACTATTTTGAGGGATCTTTTACAGTACTGATAGAGTTAAGTACTTCACTGAAATTTTCATTAATTCAAAGATAGAATTACAAGGTATGAAAGATAGAAGGAGTTGGGAGTTGGGAGTTGGGTAGATACCTCAGTTGGTACTGAGATGGGTGGTTGTGTCACTGATGTTGTGATAGCGACATAGATCGCTGGCACGGTTGATGATGGTATAGTTGAGGATGTGGAGGATAGACCCACGAAATCATCCAAGGAAGTTTGTCGAGAAACTACCTCAGGTATTGAACTAGGGGTAATGGTCTCCTTAGTCAATTTGGCCTTCTTTGAAGTACCAGAAAGACTAGTAGATAGTCATTTAGAAGAGGTTTTAGCGGCAGGGCTAGCAGAAGAACGATCCTCCTGCGTGGTCGCTAAAGTAAAAGAAGTGTGGAGAGAGAGACGAGAGCGAAGGGTAGAGATACTTACCTCGTTGTCCAGCGTTTTGACCTCCAGTGAACGCTGGCCCACTTTGGCGAAGGAGCTATCAGGAGTAGTGGGGTAAGAGTTGGCGTAGAGAAACTTCAGATATGTACAGATAAATCGTACATATGGGATCTTGGGATCCCTCTTCGTCTTCTCTATCTTTGACTTAAGATCGTCAAAGATAGCGGTGGCAAAGTCGAAGTTCTTTCCAACGATGATTGAGTAAGCCATCTGGAGTTGAATTTTGCTTGCTTGATCAAGGGAACCACATTTCCCACTCATGCACTGAATGAAGTGAGAAAAGATGAAATTCAGTTGAGAAGGCATGTTTGCCTTCTTGATGAGCGTCAGCTTCTTGTTGGGGATTGTGGAGCGGGGCTTGTTGTCCCAACAGTACTCCATATCATCCAGAAACTGTATGAGTTCAGCATCGGTTGGCAGAGCTTCAAATCCACTCCTGGGTTTGTCAGGAAACCTGAGTGCCCTTCTTAGGCTGAAAGTTGTCATCATGCCTGATCCCAAGTCAGTGCTAAAGGAGATAGAAGGAACCTGATCACCTTTCTTGTTGGTGATAGAGGTCTCTTCAGCAGTAAACCAAAACTGTTAGAGAAGCGTTTTGGATGGTTTGGGATCAACAGTGAGGGCATAAGCAATGCAGGATTGCTTCAGGAACTTAGCAACTTCTACAAGGTGTGGGTATTTGATACCGTCGAAGTCCAATCATCCAAGATGGTTGTTCTTGGGGATTTCAGAATCAGTGAGAGCGAACTTGACTGTTTTGGAGGCAATTAGAGCTGACTGTGCCATTTCTGAATAAGAAAAGGAATGAGAATAGAAGGAAAGGATTAGAGTCTAAAAATAGAGAAGTTTTTACCAGTTTCTATTTGAAGAAAGAGACGTATAAAAACTAAAATATTTGAAGATTAAGACATTGTTCTTGGTTTAAGAAGGAAGAACAATGAGAAAACCAAAGGTTTTGAAAGAATAAAATCAAAAAGAATGATTTTAGATAGTAGAAATCTTATAAAAATCCATAATGATGGAACATAAATAGGATTTAGTAACAAGATTTTAATAGAAAGAAGATCAAAATAACCTGTTAATCCTTAAGGAAGAAGATGCAAATGTTTTGAAAGAAGTTATTGCAAATGCTTGAGAGAGTTCTTGCTTGAAAAAAAATTCCAAAAAGCGTAACAGATAAGAATGAAAAGAAACATTCCTTTTATACGTATAGAGAGAGAGAGGCGAGAAAATAAATGTTCATCATGACATGGACACGTCCCACGAAGTTGATTGGATAGAAGGGCAACGGACGAACGTGTCAGAAAAAGGCATGTCGTGGATTGTCGGTTCAAATGACGTCATGAGGAGAGAAAAAACGTTTCATTTGTCCTTTTTGAAATTATCTTTGAAGAAAAGTCAAAGATAGGTTTTCCTTTGAAAGAATCCCTGATAAAAATTCAGAGATTGATTTTTTTATTTCAGAAAGATCACTGAAGAGAAATTTCAGTGATAGCTTTTGTTTATCAAAAAGCTTTTAATCATTTGAAGAAAACTTCAGTGATCAAAGTTTTATTTTTAAAATGTCTTACTGAATGAAGATTCAGTGATTGAGAATAAGAGAACATACCTGAGATTCAGAAATTTATTCAGAGATTGAGTGATAAAGGGGAACTTTTAATTAATGACGTAATGCATGAACGATGAAGAGTTACTATTCAAGATTCAGCATTCCAAGCTCACTTATGAAAAAGTTGAATCTTATCTCATCAAGAGGTTTGGTAAACAAATCAGCTAGCTGATAGTCAGTGGGGATAAAGTGAAGTTCAATATCACCATTCATCACATGATCTCTGATAAAATGATATCTGATCTCTATGTGTTTCGTCTTTGAATGTAGCACTGGATTGTTTGCTATAGCGATAGCACTAGTGCTGTCGCAATAGATTGGAATCTTTGATAGCTGAAGGTCATAGTCTAATAGTTGATTTCTCATCCATAAGACCTGAGCACAACAACTTCCAGCGGCTACATATTCAGCTTCAGTTGTGGAAGTGGACAATGAATTTTGCTTTTTGCTTGTCCAGCTTACTAGCTTTCCTCCTAGGAGTTGACATCCACCAGTGGTGCTCTTTCTATCGAGTTTACAACCTGTAAAATCACTATCGGAATATCCAGTTAGATCGAACCCTGAGTCTTTGGGATACCAAAGACCGAGGTTAGGAGTCCCTTTCAGATATCTGAAAATTCGCTTAACAGTGATCAGATGGGATTCCTTGGGTTCAGCCTGATAGCGTGCACATAAACAAGTAGAGTACATGATGTCAGGTCGGCTCGCTGTAAGATACAACAGGGAGCCTATCATTCATCTATAGACAGTGACATTAACAAGTTTTCCAGATGGATCTTTGTTAAGTGTCAGAGGAGGTGCCATAGGAGTCTTCATCACTGAAGTTTGTGTTAAATCAAACTTCTTCAGCATGTCTTTGTCAGATTGTTTAATCTGAAGGCCAAGAAAATATGTCAGCTCACCCATCATACTCATTTTGTATTCTTTCTTCATTCTTTCAGCGAAGCGAGTACATAGAGATGGGTTAGTAGAACCAAATATAATTTCATCGACATATATATGTACAAGAATAATATGACCTTTTATCTTTCTGAAAAATAATGTATTATCAATTTTGCCACGTTCAAAATTTTCCAATGTTATAAAAAACTCGCTGCACAGCCGCCATGGCACGCCATGGCACCAAGGCTTGTGTGTCACGCCACGTTAAGCCCAAGGTACGCCATGGACAAATGCGCAATTATCGTAATGAGATATTTGATTTTTCTTTACGTTTTAATGTCGTATTTGCAAATTTTTAATATATAACGTAATTTAACTTGCTTATTACTATTGACTCATTGAGTAACACTGCAAAACATATGTTTTTATATATAATATTATATATGAATTAAAATTTTGACGCCATAAGTCATGCCTTGAAAACGCCATGGCTTCGCCATGGCTCCTAAGGCTTGAGGCTTGGCCTCGCCGCCACGCCACACCTCACGCCATTTAGAACCTTGAAATTTTCAGAGATAAGAAAAGATGAGAGAGTGTCATACCAAGCACGAGGGGCTTGTTTTAGACCATAGAGAGCCTTATCTAATTTATAAACATAATTTGGATACTTAGGGTCATAGAACCCTGGAGGTTGTTCTACATAGACTTCTTCATTTAGCTTTCCATTGAGGAACGCTAATTTTACATCCATTTGATACACAATGAAGTCTTTGTAAAATTGCATAAGCTAAGAATAGTCGAATTGCTTCGAGCCTAGCCACAGGGGCAAAGGTTTCATCATAGTCTATGCCTTCCTCTTGTCTTTATCCCTGAGAAACAAGTCGAGCCTTGTTGGGGGTTACAGTTCCATGTTCATCCAACTTGTTTCTAAACACCCATTTGGTGCCTATAACAGTTTTATCAGATGGTCTAGGAACGAGATTCCAAACTTTGTTGCGAGAGAACTCAGTCAGCTCTTCTTGCATAGCGCTGACCCAGTTTGGATCTCTGAGGGCATCATCAGCCTTCTTTGGCTCTATTAAAGAAATAAAGTTGACAAAGAGACAAATATTACCTGAACTTCGTCGTGTCTGAATACCTGCATCAGGATCACCAAGAATTTGATCTATAGGGTGATCTCTGGTCTATCGCTGAGCAAGAGTATGATCGCTCATTTCAGAAGTTGGATCAACAATAGGAACGTTCACTGATGAAGAAGATTGAGGTTCCTCAGCTATCAACTGTTGAGAGTCAGACAGACCATTGTTTTCTAAGAGGTGTTCATACGAAGATGGATCTGACGAAAGTAAGGTGTTTGGAGGCTCTGCTGAGATCCATGAGTTGGATTCAGCATTAGGAGGTATGATGTTTGGATCATCATCGGCAGCTGGAGGATCTGAATGCTGATGGTTTGAGAAGAAAGGTTCTGTTTCTCTGTAATGAGAAAACATCCAAGCATTTAACTCTTCATTGTCAGCGATTGGTTTAGAGTTCGCTGGGCGAGTTTCATCAAAAGTGACATGAATTGTTTCTTCCACAGATTGTCCTCTCTTGTTGAAAACTCTGTAGGCTTTGGAGATGGAGGAATATCCTAGAGATATTCCATCATCAGCTTTTGGGTTGAACTTTCCAAGCTGATCTTTGTTGTTTAAAATAAAGCACTGACAACCAAAGATATGAAGAAAGCTGATAGAAGGCTTTCTTCCATGAAAAAGTTCATAAGGTGTCTTTCCAAATCGCTTTACTATCAGCGATCTGTTTTGAGTAAAACACGCAGTGTTTACAGCTTCAGCCCAAAATTGAGTAGGGAGGTGAGAATCGTTGAGCATTGATCTAGCAGCTTCAATGATCGTTCTGTTTCTTCTTTCAGCGACTCCGTTTTTCTGAGGTGTTCTTACTGAAGAGAAGTTATGAGAAATTCCCTTGTTCTCAAAGAAATTGTTCAGAGAACTATTTTTGAACTCAGTTCCATGATCACTTCTTATTGAACAAACAGTGAGATTATTCAGCACTTCCATCTTTTTAACAAAAGATATTAGTTCTTCTGGAATATCACTCTTGCAGCGAAGAAAGATAACCCAAGTGTAGCGAGAGTATTCATCTACAATGACAAGCGTATATTTCTTTCCAGCTATTGATTGGATGTTGACAGGGCCAAACAAATCCATATGCAAGAGTTGAGGAGGACTTGTCACTGAGGAAACTTGTTTAGACTTGAAACTAGCTTTTGTCTGTTTTCCTTTTTCACATGCTGAACAGAGAGATTCTTTAGCATATGAATGTTGAGGAATACCAGACACCAGTTCCTTAGAAGAGAGAGAATTCAGGGTTTTGAAATTTAGATGAGAGAGCCTTTTGTGCCATAGCCAGTTGACATCAGAAGAGGCTTTAGAGAGAAAACATATGTTTTCAGTGGTAGTAGAGTCCATATCTATTACATAGACATTTTCTTTACGATAACCACTGAGAGAAAGTTTCCCTTTCTCATTTATCACTGAACATGCTTTCTTGGAAAAGCGAACTTCATAGTCTTTATCACATAGCTGACTGATGCTCAGAAGGTTGTGCTTCAGTCCATCTACATAAGAGACTCTTTTGAAGGTAGTTGTCCCATTGATGAGGACACCAAACCCTCGGGTATATCCTTTTCCATTTCCACCGAAGGTCACAGAGGGACCTTTCTCTTCCTTGTATTCAGTGAGCAGGTCTTTTGTCCTGTCATATGACGAGAACATCCACTATCGAGATACCAGATGCCCTTTGATCCCTGCAAACATAAGGAAGATTAAGCTTTGTTTGGTACCCACTTTTCAATGGGTCCTTTAGGGTTAGTGGAGATGGAAGGTTCAACAATCTTCACAGCAGATGAAGATTCAGCTTCAGTGGTAATCTTCACTTTGGTTAATTTCTTAACCTTAGTGGTATTTTTCACCTTGGTAGATTTTTCAGCTTTGGTGACCTTTTCAGCCTTGGAGGCATTTATCTTCACTTTATCTGATTTATCAGCTTTAGTGGCAGTTGGACATTTGCTTGCAATATGGTCAGTAAATCCACAGTGATGGCATTTTCTATATTTGAAAGTGGGTTTGGGACCATGAGTAAAAGGTTTTAAGAATATAAGATGAGCAGGTCCAGCTCCAAGAATGCTTTTATCATGAGATCTGGGAGGAATTTTCATTTCTTTAGATCTCTTAGGCTTAAGATCAACCTTTAACTTTGGAGGACAGAGATCAAAGATTTCTATCACAGAGCTAGAAGATTTATTCGCTGAAGGTTTAGAGGGAACTTTTAGCTTTGCTTTCTTGGAAGCCTTCGGAGGACGAAGAATGGATTTTCCTTTATCCGCAGACTTAGAGCCTTTGGACATTTCCTCAGGGATGGGATTAGAAGAAGAAGGGTAAAACTGATTATAAGAAGTGTCAGAGATAGAAATGACAAACGTTCCAAACTTAAGCATGGAACTGTCTTCTTTAGGCTCATCCTGTGGTTTCCAAAAACCAAGACCGGTTTATCACCGCCAGGAGCTTGAGCGTTTATTATCTCAGTGATCTTTGTTGAGGAATTGCACCATTTTTCAACAGTAGCCTTTTCTGCTTTTAAAGCAGCGATAGCTTGTTCGCATTCTATGCTAATGATTTTGTTTACAACAACTTGATCTTTCAAACTTTCCTCTAAAAGAGTCAGTTCTCTGATCTTTTCATGGCATTCTAAAATCTTCCTACTTAAAACCGGTCGCAAATGTATGGTTCTATTTCATCCGTCATAGTCTTCATCCATCCACACACGATTCCAATATGTGTATGGAACGAGTATTTCTTTTGTATTGTGTCATGATTGGTGCAAATTTTGATATCAGCCGCATTATCTTTACGATCATTCGTAGAGGTATCGAGCGTTCGAATGCACGTCTAATCTTCCCCTCGGTCATCCACTCACTGCTAACTAAAGCAGGTGTGCCCAAACTGCCCACAGACCGCTTTTCGTTGGAAAAGTGGTCTTAGATAGCACAAATGTGGTCCGTTATTATGCAAGGGCAGCCATGCACGTAGAGGACCGGTAAATGATCGAATTGCTCCTTAGGAAGCAAGATTTTGGGCATTTGTGGGGGAAGTCAAAACAGTGTTAAAAGAGCAGAGAAGGCTGATATCAAAATAGATTTCAGGACGAGCGCTTGGTATAGATGAAAAGTTGGAGCTACTGTTAAAAAGATCGGAGAGAAATGAAGAGAGCGATAAGGAGATAAAAGACAGGTTGATGAGATGGTTGACATTCGAGAAGTCGAGAGATGACACACTACGTGCTTGGTGGATGAGGCAAAATCCTGAGAAAGTGGGGTTGTGGAAACCATTCCCGATGGAGATACTTTGGAGGACAGCGACATCCTCTCCTACTCTCCATGAGTAGGACAGGTTCTATCACTCTTCCCTTTGCATTTTCTTTTACTTTAATATCATGTCATGAGTCTAGGATTGTCGTTTGAGACAAAGTTGGATTTCTTTTTACACACTATCATGCATACTTTATCTCACCATTCACGAAGATTAGTTTCATTTCGTTCCATAAGGGCCACAATCATTTGGAACAACTCTCATGACTTTTTATTTATCACTAAAAATAAGCTTGTAATTCTTTGATTCAACGAATTTTTTTGGGTCCTTGCAACATTTACACTCACACCACCCTTCTTCCGATCTCAAATAATTGCCGATATTTGTTCAATATGGACATTGAACCTCTCAAAGTTTTGGGGAGGGGTGATATGGTATTTCTTTCGTATTCATAACCATATCACTATATGTTCACACATACACAAACCATAATTCTATTGTGAATTGCACAAAAAAATGGAAACATTCATCTAAAAATGAGCAAAGCTCTACGTATGTTTTCCGTGCAATTCCAAGAGTGTCAAAGACACCAAAGGATGTGTGTGTACAAATGTTCACTCAAAGACTGATGACAGAAAAATTGTGCCAAAAAGAAAGATGAGATAAGAATTTGGAAAAAAGCTATGCATAAAAAGGAAAAAAAATACACATATATATAAGCCATATGCAAAACGTTCATCCTTTTGTTGCATTGTCGATCCTAATCCGTCAAGGAATTGTGTGTTTAACTTTTGGTTGATAGATTTTTTTAATCATATTGAGGGAAGCCATAATTAGGGCAATTATTTTTTTTACGTCGTGAACTAATTGAAATGAGTAGCGATGGTGCATGTGATGGTTTGTGTGGATAGGAAATCTCCCTTTTCTTTCAAAATATTTGCTCAAAAAAATTGTTTTTTTTCAATAAAGTTGTTCGAGGCGAACAACAGTTCAGATCCGGGGTTGTGATAGGGTAATTTTATTTACCTTATTTTAACTCATTTTTTTTTATAATTTTGAGCATTTTTTATTTTCCCAATTGAGTCTTTTTATCATCTATTTCTAGTGTTTTCATTTAAATAAATGTTTTACGCTTTTTGTCGTTTTTATATTTGTTTTGAAAGAAAACGTCACGAAAATCTTATTTTTATGTATATTCATTTCAGGATCGGTTAGGAGGCCGTGAGGAGTCTAAATTTACCTATGACGCGGAAATGAAGACGAACTTCTCCTTTTTGGGCCGATTCTGCGATTTTTGAACGGGCTTGGCTTTTGCTTAATAGCCGATTTTTGATGGGCCGAAAAATCTTTATATGGGCCGACTCTTTTTGTGGATTGTTGAAGATATCACTTGGGGCGAACTTTGAAGTCTTTTGTACATGGGCCAATTTGTTGTTTGGTAGGCCTAGTTTTAAAAAAAGCCTTGTTGATATAAAAGCCCATGGCCTCTTTTTGTTTAGCTATATATAGGAGGCTTTAGATAGGATGAAGACACATTCACATTCACATACCCAACAACACTTCTCCTTGTTTTGTTTCCATACCCACTGTTTGTAGCCTCTTTTGCATACATATTCTAGATTCAATGTATCTAGACATGTATCATCATCACCATTAGAAACCTTCTTTGATCATCTCCTTGTAATTGGTTTGAGATAATGAGTCATTAGCTAATGGTTTAAAGCTTTGGCTCACAAATCAAACCAGTCTTTTAGTAATATACGTTTCCTTTTGTTGCACGTCAAAATATTCGGTGATAGTTTCGCGTTATTCTCGCATATTCTCGTTCAATATCACGATTTCCTTTAGTCACTCTCGGTTTTTATTTTGGTCTCATTACGGCTTTAATTCTATTACAAAACGGAAGTCCGAATAATCATTTCGGATTCCCAACTTTTATTGGTTCACGGTTTGTTGTAGCTTATTAAATCCGTTTCATGTTTCCAATTTTATAAAAACCAATTGACGCGTTGAATCGTCTTTCTTTAAGTCATCTCGATAATTTAAGTTGTTAAAATACCATGAAACCTTCAAGTAAACCAAGTTCGAATTCAACATTTGAAACAAGATTTTCCATCACCATTTCCAACTCCGTCTTAATTTTATAATTCTCGTCTTACTTTACATTAATTCTCGCAATTTAAATTATGCAATTTAATTTTTTGTATTTTACTTACTGTCAGTTAATTTCTGTAATAGTCCTTTATTTTCAGTCTTTTATTTCACGCAACTTTATTTCTTCGTCTAAATAGAGGTTACTGGCACAACACTCCTACGATTTCTATCGTTGATTGTTTGAAAACTCCAACCCATCTATTTTAGCTAAACATTACATTTCCTTTTCTTTTATAATTAGATTCCAAACTATGATGGGCTACATGTCTTAGTTCGGTGTACAAAGTTAAATTGGGGCTGAGACTGATAAAAAGATAAAACGGTGTATCGTATCGCATAATTGTCCGAAGTTATTTAAATTTAAGTTATATTTTATGCCGGATTGCAATTAATTAATTGACAACTGGTTCGTTGTATGACGGCTTATTTAAGTTACATAAAATATCGACTTTAAGATAACGAAGGAATGCAATCTCATCTTTTTATCCAATTATTGATTTTATTCCAATGAATCTTTGTACTTTGTGCTTCTTTTTATAATTAAACTCTTCAGTAGTGTTAATCAAAACCCCAACCAAAATATTGTTTTCAAAATCAGCATCTGAGACTCGCTTTTACAGACCCGACTTTCAGGAATAACTTTTCCACGCTTTCCCGTGGGATCGATATACGGTACTTTGTACCATTATTACTTGTTACAGACGGTAGTAGATTAAGATGTATACTTGCGTCGAAATCTATTTTCTTGCATTTTAAAAAGGTGTAAACACGAAACACCGCAACACTAGTCCAACTTACCAGCTTTCCACCTAGGAGTTGACAACCTCCAATGGTGCTTTTTCTATCCAGTTTACAACCTGCAAAATCACTATCTGAATAGCCAGTGAGATCGAACCCTGAGTCTTTGGGGTACCAAAGACCGAGGTTAGGAGTTCCCTTAAGATATCTGAAAATTCACTTTACAACGATCAGATGGGATTCCTTGGGTTTTGATTGATATCGTGCATAGAGACAAGTAGAATACATGATATCAGGGCGGCTCGCTGTAAGATACAGCAGTGAGCCTATCATTCCTCTATAGGCAGTGACATTAACAGGTTTCCAGAGGGATCCTTATTTAATGTCAGTGGAGGTGCCATAGAAGTTTTCATTACTGAGGTTTGAGTAAGATCAAACTTTTTCAACATGTCTTTAACATACTTACCCTGATGAATAAACGTACCTTTCTCAGATTGCTTGATCTATAGTCCAAGGAAGTAAGTTAGTTTACCCATCATACTCATTTTATATTATTTCTTCATTCTTTCAGCGAAACAAGTACACAAAGATGGGTTAGTAGAACCAAATATAATGTCATCAACATATATTTGAACAAGAATAATATGACCTTTTATCTTTCTGAAAAATAATGTGTTATCAATTTTGCCACGTTCAAATCTTTCAAAGATAAGGAAAGAGGAGAGAGTATCATATCAAGCACGAGGAGCTTGTTTTAACCCATAGAGAGACTTATCCAACTTATATACATAGTGTGGATGTTTAGGGTCAGAGAACCCTGGGGTTTGTTCAACATAGACTTCTTCATTCAACTTTACATCTAGGAATGCTGACTTGACATCCTTTTGGAATACTTTGAAATATTTGTGAACTACATTGGCTAAGAATAATCGAATTGTTTCGAGCCTAGCCACAGGGGCAAAGGTTCATCATAGTCTATGCCTTCCTCTTGTCTATATCCCTGAGCAACTAGCCTAGATTTGTTGCGGGTTACAGTCCCATTTTCATCCAACTTGTTTCTATACACCCATTTGGTGCCAATAACAGATTTGTCAGATGGTCGGGGAACGAGATTCCAAACATTGTTTCTCTCAAACTTAGTCAACTATTCTTGCATAGCGCTGACCCAGTTTGGATCTCTGAGAGCATCATCAGTTCTTTTTGGCTCTATGAAAGAAAGAAAATTAACAAAGAGACAAATATTACCTGAACTTCGTCGTGTCTGAATACCTGCATCTGGATCACCAAGGATTTGATCTATGGTGTAACACCTGGATTTCAGGTAAGTATTGGGGTCAATTGTATCTTTTATATTCTATTCTATCTTGAGGCTTTTCTCGTTATGCTTGTTGTCTTATGTGACTCTAGTAGCACTGCCATATTTGAATTTGTAGTCGTGTGTATGTGTCGACCACCTTTCACGAGAAAAATTCAGATCCCTGCAGATGGAGGGCGACATTGCCCCAGCGACAATGCCCCTGGGCATAGTCTCCCAGTGTGTATCGTAAGGGTCGTGGAGTCGGTGACTTTGCCTCAGCGATAATGCCCATGGGTAAAGTCGTTGGGCAATGTCGCATGCGGCGTATCGTAGGGTGCGTGGTGGCCGCGACAATGCCCCGGCAACAATGCCATGGGCAAAGTCGCGGTGCCATTGTCGCCCGCGTTGCCCAGGCTTCTGATTTAAATTTGATTCAAGCCTCATTTATGTTAGAACACTTTGTGAAAACGGGAGAGTAACCTCTTGGAGCGATTTTGGGTTCTTCAAACACCTATCTCATTTATTTCTAGGGTTTTGGCTAGTAAGAGCATTTATTGATCATCAAAGCTCAACCCAAGTTCATTTATTGAAGTAATTGTTCAAGATTCTCACTCTTCTCCATCAAATCCACCTTTGGGCAACTTCTAGGGTTTTCATCTTTTCTAGGTTTTAATCAAAAACCTAGATTGTGAGTTTACTAAACTTTTGTCAAAACTAGATACACATCATAATCTTCTACTTGTTATTATTGTGTCTTTACTTGAAATGCTCATCCCTACATGTTTAAGTATTTGGGGTTTTTCCTTATGTTTACATGTCTATATATGTCTTGCCATGACTAAATGGAATGCATAAATTGTTATGGGGATGATTTTCTATTTAAGACACTATGTGGTGGTATCATGTTTAAATGATGAAATTTTGGTCATACTAGTCTTGTAATGGACTTTATATTGATTGGGATGGTGATATTATACCCATGGTTGGTATTGAAATATCTTTGGTATATTGTGCCTTGAGACCTCCTATAATGCATGTTGGACGAACTAAGTCAGTAGACACTAGGAGGATGTAGTCTTGGGTGCCACCGTGATGGTATGTGCCTAGACCTCCGCCATTCGGGGTAATGCCATGGTTGTAGTCCTCAAATGTGTCGGGCCTTTCGGATGTCACTCTTAGTAGTTGGCATCAAGGTATATCGACTCTTTGGGTGGAACTGATTGGTGCTATGGGTCTCCCTTATTGACTCCACATTTAATGAACTTTGGTTAACTGCTGATAAGAATTGCAACTGCTACTATATGTTATTAATTGTGCAAACTCACTAGGCTTTTTGGCCTAACACTTGTTTGGTGTCTATGTGTATCTCAGGTTCTAACGACGCCGTTTCTAAGCAGGACTAGTTGGTCCTTGGTGAGAGCTTGGGGGAAAGTGCTTAGGATGCATTTTTGGTGAAGACATTGTTTGGACTTAGACAACACCCCTTTTGTAATATTCTTTCTAGTTTAGAAATTAGATTAGTTGGTTGTTGCTTATTTCCGTTACATTACAATTGTAATTAACAGGTTTTTACGTAACATCCTAAAATTTGGGGTAAATTTAAAAATTGAAAATTCGGCTATATAACGTCTGTAACTGGTAGAAACCAATCTACCCAAAAGGGAGATCCAATAACCTGTAGGATAAGAGTGCAACAAACTAATCCAATGTACGTCCACCCAACATCTGGAACCAAGTATGGCTATTACAACCCAAGAACAAATCAAGAATACAATTCAACAACCTAGTAATCTAACTTGTGCAAGCAAGATTAATGTCGGGTGTCGCTATTCTTCCAAAAGGTATAATCTCTATATACTTCAATATCGGTCACTAAGTCATCAAAAATACCGCTCTCGACCCCAAGGTCGTCCCCTCAATCCCGACGTGTCCCACCGCTAGAGTGACCTGCCATACATGACAATCAAACAAGTGTTAGGCTAGAGCCTAGTGAAAACATATAAGCGGAAAATAATTTAAACAATAAACCCGATTGAAGTCATGTAGTCGATCTAGCCGTGAGCTAAATCAAAACAAATCCAATAAACCATTAGCATTCAGTAAATACTGACAACAGTTCAAAACCACATAGCGAGCTCAACTACTCCAAGTCTATTGCTCGAAAACATCAAGTCAACCACTCCAGGTCTATTCTTGAGAGTTCCCTAAACAGGGCAACTCGAGCACAATGGGATTACACCATACTGTCCATGGGACGCTGCCCAATCGTATAGGCCCACACCCTACTTACCATGGAGCCCAATGCCTATCCCGTGCCAAGGGTAACCAAATGTCCGGACAAGACATTGGAATATCGTGCCTATGGATCCATTGCACTAAACCAAATATCAAACATGCTATTACAACCACATTTAATCATGCATGTAATTCATGAGACCAAATCCCAATTATAGGAGTTACTAACATAGCTCATCTCACATGGGTTAAGAGACTTCATAAACACAACCCCATCAATGATAATACCATAGTTTCATTTAAAATGTCAACATGCCCAATAATTAGTCCAATATACAAAATATCCCCAAAACCCTAGGTTTCTCTTCAAATGATACCAATATTCCAAGTAACATATATTAGTTAACCAATGAGTAGGTAAACATGGAAATCATTAATTTCATTAACATACCATCCCATAAAACTTTATTTAGTCAAATAACCATGATATCTTCAAAACTCATAGTTAGGTCAAAGACCCAACAAAACCCAAATGTAATTAGGAGGTAAGGGTAAGATTATGAACATCTAAACCCTAGCATTTATTATAGACAAATGATTAAGAAAACTCACCTTGTAAGGGTTATACACCAAACCCTAGATGTGATACTTGTGGGAAAGAAGGAATAGTACTTGGGCTTCTTAATCACAATCAAGAACCTAAATCAAATCCACAAACCAACCATAAGAATCTTTACTAGGAGCATTCAATGTAGGAGGATGAAAACCCTACCTTTTTGCTCTCAAAAATCGCCCTTCAAAGCTCCCAAAAATGACCAAATGACTTAAAAGTTCGGATATAAGCATTTATGGCACTGGAGCCCGATCGCGATAGTGCCACGCGATAGTGACATTGTCACAATCACGTGTCACGATTGCCTGAACTATCGACTTCTCGGTACAATTCTCGCGATAGTGACACTTGTCACAATCGCTGGTCACTATAACGCTAGCCCTTGAGCCCACAGTACAAACTCCGTGAGAGTGCCCCGCGAGAGTGACCCTTGACACAATCGTGGGCACTGTCGCCCCAGATGTACCGAACCCACTTTCACTCGACTTTGACCCGAATGCGCGCGCGATCAAATGTACGGTTCAAAAAAAGAATTTATGATCAAAATAAATACATACCGAAATCGAGGGTGTTACAATCCTCCCCAACTTGGAGGAGATTTTGTCCTTGAAATCTTGACTAGGTGAAGAGGTGAGGGTATCTCCGCTTTAAATCCTTCTCGGCCTCCTATGTCACATTAGCACCACAGTGGTGCTTCCATTGGACTTTTACCATCGTGACCTCTTTGTGACGAAGATTCTTCATATTTTTCTCCAATATTGCCTCCGGATCTTTTATGCAACGATTTCCCTCATCAACCCTAATCTCGGAAAGTGGAATGACACTCTCCTCCTCCGCTAGACATTTACGAAGGTAACATACATGGAAGGTGTTATGGATTCCACTCATTTCCGGAGGGAGTTCCAATTGGTAAGCTTGCAGCCTTACATGTTTCACCACGGTGAAAGGCCCAAGGAAATGGGGACTCAATTTCCCCCTCTTTCCAAAACGTATAATCCCCTTCCAAGGGGACACCTTCAACATAACACGGTCTCCCACTTGGAATTCTATCGGCCGTCGCTTCTTGTCAGCATAACTTTTCTGCCGATCTTGTGCCGCTTTTAAGCGTTCACGAATATCTCTCACCTTATCCGTCGTCTCTTGTACAAATTTAGGTCCGATAAATTTCTTTTCCCCCGCTTCTAGCCAATATACGAGAGTTAGACACTTTTTTGGGAAAGGGTGTCCTGGGCCTTTGGCCCAGACTAATCCCTTAGAAAAGAAACCGACTGCTAAAGCATGCAGCCCTGAGGTTAAACCCAGTGGTCACAAAGCCGTATAAAGCTTCAAACGGCCCCATTCCAATGCTTGAATGGTAGTTATTGTTGTATGCGAACTCCACCAAAGGCAGGTGCGAGTCCCAACTACCCCCAAAGTCGATTACATAAGATCTCAACATATCTTTTAGCGTCTGAATCGTCCTCTCGCTTTGACCGTCGGTTTGAGGATGGTAGGTCGTGCTCAGCTTCACACGCGTGCCCAATTCCTTTTGCAAACCATCCCAAAAATGCGACGTGAACCGACTGTCACGATCAGAGACAATAGATAGTAGTACACCATGACGAGATATCACCTCATCGATGTACAATTTTGCCAGCTTGTCCATGGGTAGAGTCTCCCGCATGGTCAAGAAATGAGCGCTCTTGGTCAAACGGTCCACTACCACCCAGATGGTGTCATGACCACGCACGGTCTTTGGCAATTTCGTCACGAAATCCATCGTGATGTGTTCCCATTTCTATTCTGGAATTTCTAAAGATTGCAAGCTACCATAAGGTCGCTGGTGCTCAACTTTCACTTGCAAGCACGTCACACATCGTTCCACGTAGTGTGTAACATCGAGCTTCATAACTGGCCACTAATAATGTAGCCTTAAATCCCGATACATCTTCGTGCTCCCCGGGTGGATAGAATACTTCGATTTGTGGGCATCCTCGAGGAGAAATTCTCGATTGCCCCCGATCTTAGGCACCCAAACTCTCCTATTGAAGATCTTTACTCCTCGGCCATCCTCTGTCAAGAGTAGATGTTGCTTTGTCATAACCTCCCCCTTGAGATTTTCCTCTAGCAAAGCTTCCATTTGCGACGCTTTAATCCAGTCGATGAGTGTTGATGTCAACTCGATCCACGTGAAAGTAGCTTTGGAATTTCTCCCGTAGTCCTTTCGACTAAGAGCATCAATGACGACGTTTGCCTTACCCGGGTGGTAAAGCAACTCGCAGTCGTAATCCTTTAATAGCTCCAACCATCTTTGCTGCCTCATGTTTAACTCCTTTTGGTCAAAGATGTGCCTCAGACTCTTGTGATCCGTAAAAAGGGTGCACTTTGTGCCATTGAGGTAGTGTCGCCACAACTTTAAGGCAAACACCACCGCTGTTAATTCCAAGTCATGTGTTGGGTAGTTGACTTCATGAACCTTGAGTTGTCGTGAAGCGTAAGCAATCACTTTACCCCGTTGCATTAGAACGCAACCCAACCCCATCTTCGACGCATCGCTGTAAACCACAAATTCCTCTGTTCCCTCGGGTAGAGATAAAATGGGAGCTTCGCAAAGCTTCTTCTGCAGAGTTTGGAACGCCTTCTCTTGACTCTCGGTCCATACAAATTTTACGTTCTTCCGAGTTAAGGCCATCAATGCTGAGGCTATCTTAGAAAACTCTTGGATGAATCTTCGGTAGTATCCCGCCAATCCTAGGAAACTTCAGATTTCTGACAGACTCTTGGGTGGTTCCCAATTCATCATGGCCACGATTTTAGTAGGATCCACTTTCACTCCTTCCCTTGTGACCATGTGCCCCAAAAACTGCACCTCTTGTAGCCAGAATTCACACTTTGAAAACTTTGCGTAAATCTCTTCTCAATTTAGGACCTCTAACACCTCCCGAAGGTGTTGCTCGTGACTCACCTCGTCTTTGGAATAAACCAAGATATCATCTATGAACACAATTACCGATTTGTAGAGAAATGGTCGGCACACTCGGTTCATCAAGTCCATGAATATAGCCGGCGCGTTGGTTAGACCGAACGACATCACTAGGAACTCATAGTGACCGTAACGCATCCTAAACGCCATCTTTGGAATGTCGTCCTTTGCCACCTTCACTTGATGATACCCCGACCGCAGGTCGATCTTTGAAAAGCAACCCGCTCCTTGTAGTTGATCAAACAAGTCATCGATCCTCGGGAGTGGATACTTGTTCTTTACCGTTACCTTGTTCAACTCTTTGTAGTCGATAAACATCCTCATCGAGCCGTCCTTTTTGACGAACAATACTGGTGCTCCCCAAGGTGACGAACTCGGTCAAATGAAACCCTTCTCAAGAAGGTCTTGTAGTTGGGTCATCATCTCTTGCATCTCGGTAGGAGCCAGTCGGTAGGGAGGTCGGGCAATCGGAGTCTCCCCCGGAACGAGATCAATTCTGAATTCCACAAGTCGATCGGGTGGCAAACCGGCAAGTCTTCTGGGAACACATCGGGAAACTCGCGTACCACCCTTACCTCTTCTAGATTCCTCTTCTCGAGTTTGGTGTCGATAGCATAGGCCAAGAAGGATGAGCATCCTTTCGCCAAAAATTTCCACGCTTTGATCATTGAGATAATCGCCACCTCGCCTTTCCTCCTTTCACCATAAATGATTGTCGACTCTCCATTTGTTACAGGTAAACGGATCATCTTCTTCGAACACACAATCTCGGCGTGATTCTCCGATAACCAATCCATCCCTATTACTACATCGAACCCGCCTATTTGCATAGGCATCAAACTAACCGGAAATTTTCTACCATCAAACTTAAGAGTGCAATCCCTTACTATATCCCGAATTATCACTTGGACCCCGTTAGCTATTTCTACCACAATGGCTTCATCTAAGTTACTCATAGGCATGGCAATCTTTTGACAAAATGTATCGGATATAAAAGAGAAGCTAGCACCCGAATCGAACAATACACGTGTAGGCACGGAGTTTAGGAGAAACGTACCCGACACCACATCAGTACAGGCCTTGGCTTCCTCGGAAGACATTTGAAAAGCTCTTCCGGCCGCTCTTGGAGGATCCGCCTTCTTCCCGCCACTCCCACCGGTCTTCAATTTCGGACATTCGTCTTTAACATGACCCGACTCTTTGCACTCGTAACACAAGCACCCCTTGACGGGACAATCCTTATAAGCATGCCCGGGCTTTCCACACTTAAAACAAGCCCCGGGAACGAAGTTTCATGGGCCGAAATGTTTGTTTCGGCACTTGGAACACCACTTAGCCTCGGGCCTAGAGTCTGCTCTCTGATGGTAGTTGTTGTTGAACGGTCTTGGTTTCTTGGAGGCTAGAGAGTTTCCCTCCCACTTCCTATTCTCAACTTGGCGAGTACTTTCTTCCTTTTTCAAAGTATAAGCATCCTCCATTAGTTGTGCCTCCTCTATTGACTCTCGGAGATTAGAAGTCTTCGACACCCTAACCATTGACATCATGTCAGACGGAAGCCCCTTAATGTAGGCTTTGATTTTCTCTTTCTCTGTTGGGACCAGGTGTCCCACCAATCCCAGCTTGTCCATAAATAGTCGGGTGTACTCTTTCGCTGAGCGTTTACCCATCTTCAAGTTCTGAAACTCTTCCTTTATTCGGTCCATCGACCTCTCGTTACAGTACTCTTCAAGTAGTTTCTCTTTGAATGTTGTCCAAGACAATTGGGCCAAGACGGTCGCCTCAAGGGAAGTAGAATACACATTCCACCAAGTGAGGGTCATCCCTCTCAACATTTGTGAGCCAAAAATTGCTTTCTGTCCTTCCCCACACTCGCTCGAACGGAAGGCTTGCTCCATCTCCCGAATCCAACCCACACAGACTGACAGATCGTCCGAACCTTTAAACTCCAATGGTCGGCAACCCAGAAAGGCCTTGAGCGTGTAAGTTTTCGCCGCTTGCCCAACCCTCGGGGTTGTGGTAGCATCAGTAGGGATTACAGGTCCGGTACCCCCGGATCCTGCCACGACAACGTTTTCGTCCACCGTTTCATGCCTACGGTTGTTGTGATTGTCTCGATCCTCCAGAAGTTTCAAGAACAGTTCTTGTTGGTGCGCCATAGCTCGGTTCATGGCTACCATCATTCTATCCATCATCCTCGTCTCTACCGTCACTTCTTCTAAGATAGGCTCTCTTGATTCTAAATTGCGTCGGGAACGTGTTCGGGTCCCCCGCCTAACACATTTACCGGACGTGAGGGCTCTTCCACCACGGTTACCCGTGGTTGATCGGTCGTGGATGCCGTGACGTCTTGCCCTTCCTGTCTATTCCTGGTGGTAACCATTCCTGCCACACAAGGCCAGATACAGAATGAGAGGTGAACCGCATGAATAACATAAGGAAACGTACTATTACATTCACCAATTATCATAACAACAGTAGATCAAGTATGCTCATGTAAAACATATTCATAATAACGTTAGCTAAGTGAAATTATGAATACTTGATATGTAAGAGTTCTCATCACTATCGTTACAACTTTCAATTCACGTAAGTTCCGTCGACTTGAGACCTTCCTATCTTAGGAGTTCTACCCAATTCTCACAAGTCATAACTTAAAAATCTCAGTTTAAGTCTAGGAATCTTACATTCATACCTAGTTCCCTTAAACTAATGCTCTGATACCAACTTGTAACATCCTAAAATTTGGGGTAAATTTAAAAATTGAAAATTCGGCTATATAACGTCTGTAACTGGTAGAAACTAATCTACCCAAAAGGGAGATCCAATAACCTTTAGGATAAGAGTGCAACAAACTAATCCAATGTACGTCCACCCAACACGGGGAACCAAGTATGGCTATTACAACCCAAGAACAAATCAATAATACAATTCAACAACCTAGTAATCTAACTTATGCAAGCAAGATTAATGTCGGGTGTCGCTATTCTTCCAAAAGGTATAATCTCTATATACTTCAATATCGGTCACTAAGTCATCAAAAAGACCGTTCTCGACCCCAAGGTCGTCCCCTCAATCCCGATGTGTCCCACCGCTAGAGTGACCTGCCATACATGACAATCAAACAAGTGTTAGGCTCGAGCCTAGTGAAAACATATAAGCGGAAAATAATTTAAACAATAAACCCGATTGAAGTCATGTAGCCGATCTAGCCGTGAGCTAAATGTAATTAGGTCAAAGACCCAACAAAACCCAAATGTAATTAGGAGGTAAGGGTAAGATTATGAACATCTAAACCCTAGCATTTATTATAGACAAATGATTAAGAAAACTCACCTTGTAAGGGTTATACACCAAACCCTATATGTGATACTTGTGGGAAAGAAGGAATAGTACTTGGGCTTCTTAATCACAATCAAGAACCTAAATCAAATCCACAAACCAACCATAAGAATCTTTACTAGGAGCATTCAATGTACAAGGATGAAAACTCTACCTTTTTGCTCTAAAAAATCGCCCTTTAAAGCTCCCTAAAATGACCAAATGACTTAAAAGTTCGGATATAAGCATTTATGGCACTGGAGCCCGATTGCGATAGTGCCACGCGATAGTGACATTGTCACAATCGCGTGTCACAGTCGCCCGAACTATCGACTTCTCGGTACAATTCCCGCGATAGTGACACTTGTCACAATCGCGCCAGCCCTTGAGCCCGCGGTACAAACTCTGCGAGAGTGACCCGCGAGAGTGACCCTTGTCACAATCGCGGACACTGTCGCCCCAGATGTACCGAACCCACTTTCACTCGACTTTGATTCGAATGCGCGCGCAATCAAATGTACGGTTCAAAAAAAGAATTTATGATCAAAATAAATACATACCGAAATCGAGGGTGTTACATTTTATAGTTCCCCATTTTTGGGAGGCTCTTGCTATGGCAAATTATATACCACATTTCCGTTTTTGGAAAGTTTTTGTTATCCCTATTTTTAGGGTGTTACATATGGGGTGATTTTTGGTCCATCTTTGAGCAGGAGCAAGATCTCTTAATTCAGGAATTTGATCAGTGATAGGAATGTTCATTGATTAAGAAGCTTCAGCTTGAGGTTCATCAGCTATCAATTGTTGTCTTTCAGATAAAACATTATTTACTGAGAGGTCTTCAGAGATGTTAGGTGATTTAGAGGTTGGAGGATCTGATAGAGGGAAAGTGTTTAGAGGAACAACTAAAACCCATGAGTTTGATTCAGTGTTAGGAGGTATGATGGTTGGATCATCATCAGCGTTGATAGAATGTGCATGATGATGTGAATTGAAAAGAGGTTCAGTTTCCCCGTAATGAGAGAACATCCAAGCATTTAGTTCATCATTATCAGCGACAAGGTTAGAATTCGTTGATCTTGATTCATCAAAGGTGACATGAATTGTTTCTTCTACAGTTTGACTTCTCTTATTGAAGATCCTGTAGGCTTTGGAGATTGATGAATATCCGAGAAAAATTCCATCATCAACATTTGGATCAAACTTTCCAAGTGTATCTTTGTTGTTTAAATAAAGCACTAACAACCAAAGATGTGGAGAAAACTGATAGATGGCTTTCTTCCATGGAATAGTTCATAGGCAGTCTTATTGAATCGTTTAACAATCAGTGACCTATTCTGAGTGAAACAAGTCGTGTTAACAGCTTCTGCCCAAAACTGAGTTGGAAGGTGAGGATCGCTGAGCATTGATCTTGCATCTTCGATGATTGTTCTATTTCTTCTTTCAGCGACTCCATTTTGTTGAGGGGTTCTCACTAATGAGAAATTGTGTGAGATGCCCTTGCTTTCAAAGAATTTGTTTAGGGAACTATTTTTGAATTCAGTTCCATGATCACTTCTTATTGAGCGAACAGTTAAGTTGTTCAGTACTTCAATCTTTCTAACAAAATAAGTTCTTCTGGAGTGTCACTTTTAGAACGGAGAAAGATTACCCAGGTGTAGCGAGAGTATTCATCAACCATGACAAGAGTGTATTTCTTTCCAGCAATGGATTGAATGTTGACAGGGCCAAACAAATCCATGTGCAGGAGTTGAAGAGGATTTGTCACTGATGAGACTAGTTTAGACTTAAAACTAGCTTTAGTCCGCTTTCCTTTTTCACATGCTGAACAAAGAGATTCTTTGGCATATAAGTGCTGGGGAAGACAGGAGACTAGTTCTTTTTAGGAGAGAGTGTTCAGTGTTTTGAAGATGAGATGAGAGAGCCTCTTATGCCATAGCCGGTTGACATCTGATGAGGCTTTGGACAGAAAACATACATTCTCAGTGGTCGTAGAGTCCATATTTATTACATAAACATTTTCCATATAATAACCGCTGAGAGCAAGCTTTTTGTTTTTGTCCAACACTGAACATGTTTTGTTAGAAAATCATACTTCGTAATCTTTATCACATAGTTGACTGATGCTAAGAAGATTGTGCTTCAGTCCATCTACATAAACGACTCTTCGGAAGGTAGTTGTACCATTGTTGGGTACACCAAACCCTCTGGTATAGCCTTTTCCATTTCCACCAAAGGTCACTGAGGGACCTTTCTCTTCCTTGTATTAAGTGAGCATGTCTCTTTGGCCAGTCATATGTCGAGAGCATCCACTATCTAAATACCATATACCCTTTGATCCCTTAAAACATAAGGAAGATTTAAATTTTTATTGGTACCCACTTTTCAATGGGTCCAGGGGGTTAGTGGAGATGGAAGGTTCAACAATCTTCACGACATCTGAAGATTCAGCATCAGTTGTAACCTTCACTTTAGTTAATTTCTTAACCTTAGTGGCATTTTTCACCTTGGCAGATTTCTCAGCTTTGGTGACCTTATTAGCCTTGTAGGCATTCATCTTCATTTTAGCTATCTTTTCAGCTTTTGTGCATTTGGATATTTACTGGCAATGTGTTCAGTAAGTCCACAGTGATAATACTTTCTATAGCTGAAAGTAGCCTTAAGATCAGGAGCATTTGCATTAGTAAACTTTAGATGAGTCGGGCCTGCTCCAAGAATGCCCTTAGCATTAGATTTCGGAGGAACTTTTAGTTCTTCTGATTTCTTAGGCTTGGTATCAATCTTTATCTTTGGAGTGGATCTCTGAATATTTCCAGTAATCTTAGATCCAGAACCAGAAGATTGATTTACTAAAGGTTTAGAAGGGATCATCTTCAACTTTCCTATATTTGTAGCCTTCTGAGAATGATGGGAAGTGGATTTCCCTTTATCAGTAAGCTTGAAGCTTTTTGATAAGTCATCTGGTATAGGTTTGGAAGATGAGGAAGTGTCAGGAATGGAAGAGATAAACATTCCAAACTTAAGCATGGAACAATCTCTGCCAGATTCATCTTTATCAGATATATACCCAAGACCGGTTTTATGATGAGCAAAAATATGAGCTTTTAAGATCTCAGTGACCTTAGTTGAGGATTTACACCATCCTTCAACCGTCTCCTTTTGAGCTTTACGAGCAGCGATGGCTTGTTCGCGTTCAATGCTGATGATTTCATTGTCTTTGATCTTTAAATGACATTTCTCTAGTTGTTCAATTAAATCTATATTTTTGTTTCCAGCTAAGGTTTTGCCATTCAGTGCATTGTACAAGTCAATCGTTAGCACGTTAACCACGCAACTTCTCTCAGCTTCAGAGAGGGAAGGATTGGTAGAGATTGATACCTGAGAGTAGATGTAGCTCATGGATGTTCCAATAGGTTCTTCCATTTCTTCTTTAATCTTAGCCATAAGACATAGATTAGCAGCTTTTTCTTCATCAGAACTTGATTCTTCTGACTCAGCTCAGTCATGCTCTTCAGCGATAAGACCCTTACCTTTTCGCTTGAAGCCTTTTAGCTTCTGATATTTTTCTTTCAGCTTGAGGTATTTACTATCGCTGGATTTTCTGGATGTGGAAGAATTGAAGACTTTCTTTTACTTGCATTCGCTGGTGAAATGGCCAACTTCTCGCAATTATAGCAAGTAGCAGTAGCCTTATTAACAGGGGTTGACTTAGGCTTGTCAGATAGGGAAAAAGGCTTATTTCTTCTGAAATTGCCCTTTCTTGCAAATCTCTTAAAAGAGTTTGTCAAGAGTGCTAGAGATTCATCAAACTCTGAAAGGTTAGTGTCTGATGTACTCTCTGAGTCAGAATCTAACTCAGTGGTAGTGAGAGTAGATCGCTGAGATGGGACAATCTCTGAAGAGACTAGAGCAACAGGGGTGCTCTTGGAGTCTTTAGAATCTTTGACAAGATTCTTTTTCAGAGGATTTGATTTCTCATAATTGAGCAAGATCCCATATAAAGTGCTAAGAGAAAGATGATTTAAGTCTTTGGTCAGCTTGAGACACATTGAATAATTATCCCAGCTTTTAGGAAGACATTCCAAGAATTTTGTTAGGACCTTAGAGTTAGAGTAGATCCTTCTAACAGTTCTTAGATCAATGATTAAGCAGTTAAATCTTTGGTGAACATCAGATAGAGACTCATTCTTACCACAAATGAAACTTTCATATTGTCTTACCAAGTTGATCTTTTGGGTTTCTTGGACTTCAGTGGTACCTTCGTATTGAACACATATAGTGTCCCACATTTCTTTAGCAGTTTTTAGATGCATGATGGACTGAAAAGCTTCATCAGGCAAGGCCATAGAGATAATGGTTTTTGTCTTTGCATCTAATCCTACTTTTTTCTTATCTTCATCACTCCATTGTCTAATTTCTTTTAGAGCATATCTTTCAGGGATAACAGGAGTGGTAGTTGTGGCAGGGACTGCTGCTATAATCATAAATGGTTCATATGGACCATTTTCCACATATTCAGGTATAGTAGGATCTACACCGATTTTTCCAGAGAGCAAAGTTGTCTCTGCTAAATCGAGGAGGTTTAGAGAGTGAATCATTGTCATAATAATTTGAGTTTGTGTTTAATGCCATTTGAGAATAGCAAGGAAGAGAATAAAACAAGATCTTGTTTATGAGATTAAACAATTTGCTCTGATACCACTTGTTGGTCCCGAAGGTGCTTAACAAGTTTGTAGAAGGGGGGGGGGGGGTGAATACAAACACAAATTTTCAGTTTACTAAATTGTTTATTGAATAATCAAATCACAATTTACAGTTTGTTGCGGAATAAGATTAAGTAAAACCTAATCTAAATAAACTTAAGAAGCACACAATTGTTTGCACTAAGAAATAAAGAAGAAGGTTAAGGGAATATAGAAATCAAGAGTTTCTATCTTCGGTTCACTAAGAGAGAGAGAATAGATCGTTTTGAGAGATAGTCTCAACCTTTCTATTTATACCCTATGCATTAAATGCATGGCAGGGTACTTTACACGTATCACCTTTTGGTTGGTTGCATGTCTCTAAATTTTGGAGACATGCAATTGGCCGCATGGAGAATAGTGTAGTTTTTCAGAGTTGTTGTACGACTTGTGGCAAATGTATGTCTCTTCTGACAGTTGTACTTTTTGTGCAAGAGTAAGACAAAAGAAACTTGGAGCATAAGCCTCGTGATCTTCAGTCGCTGAATATTTCTTCCTTTAGTGAGTTAACAGGAAGTTCAGTGAGTGTTGATGCTTTTCTTCAAATTTCTTCGCGTGATGTAAACTTGTCTTGGTTTCACTGATGTCCGCATCAGATCATGAGTAGACTTGTCGTTTGTTCAGCAGCTTTGTCTTCGATTCAGCAGTGAACATCTTTGTCGCAAAACTTGTCTTCAGGGATTACGTCTAACAGATAATGATGAAACTATCAGCGATACTGATCATACTCAGTATTTACTCGTTGATGGTGAAACACTAATACATACAGATGTTAAATGTAATTTTCACTAAGTAATTCAAAGAGTCATTATCAAATCACTGAGAAGGTTTGGATCAACAAAATGTTTTACAAATTTTTATAATTATTATTTTTAAAGTTGTTCATAGAAATAGACTTTAAATATTATATTTGGTTAACAAATCTTAAAAAAAACTTGAAAATCCGAAAAATTTGTATTATAACTTTATAAAAACTTGAAAAACAGTTATATGCATATAACCAACCACGGTTCTTCTGAGCCAGGCTCAACTTTAAATAAAATTCAAATGATTTTTACTCAAAAACGTCATCCAAGCTTTTATAATAATTAATTTTTAAAATTATGTATTGAAATATACTTTAAATACTACATTACTTGAAAAACTTGAAAAACCTCAAAGAAACTTGTATTAATAATTTGTAAAAACCTAAAAAATCGGTTCTATGCATGACCGGTCCCCGTCCAAGCCTTGAATTTCCATAAAATTCGTAACATGTCTCGTACTGTCGGCTAGAGATGGCTAAAGATTGGTCCTGGTCCAAGATTGTTCATTTGTAACCGTTCTCGGTCCCGATCCTAGTCTTGGGCCGACCCAAATCAGTCTTAAATTTCTTTTTTTCTCAAAAATTATTTTTGAAGATATAAAAATCTTGTATGAATATTTTCTTTTTTTGGACAATATCTTAATGAAATACACTAAAAAATATGTAATTGGGTCACTCAAATACAATTTACATATTGTTTTGAAATATTTTTTACACAAAAATAAGATACACATTTTTATAATTACGATTTGAGAAATTTAGTATTGAAACACTTAAAAGAAACTTCAAAAAAAACTTGGAAAACTTAAAAAAATTGAAGTTTTTGGTATTAAAAAACTTGAAAATCTTGTAGAAAATGAAAAACTTGATATTAATTTAAAAAAGCTTAAGATTTTTAAAGAAAAATGGGATTATGTATAACCGGTCTTGGACCAGGCCAAGTTGGGCCTTGAATTTTCGTAAAAAACATAACCGGTCACGGACCGTGGGGCAATAACCGATACCCTACTGGTCCTAATCGATCCCGATCCCAATTGATTCTGGTCCCAATCCTACACCAGTCTCGAGTCTCGAGTCGGGCCCCTTTTAGTTGTCTCTATCATCGACCATAACTAATTCCAATCGATTTTGGGTCGTACCGAGCCCACTTTGGCCATATCTAAGAAGTAATAAGGTGGGTTAAATTCTTTAGAGCAAATATTCGGCCAAGAAAGCCATTTTTGAGTGGTAGACCCATAATCAAGCCAACCAATTTAAGCCCATAATCAAAGCAAATACCACTTACAAAAATGTAAATGGTAGGTCCAAGCCCAAATTACTGAAGCGCATAACTATCTTAGTGTTGAAACACTTAAAAAACTTTAAAAAGAAGTTGGAAAACTTAAAAAAGAACTATAAGTTTTTGCTAAAAAAGCTTGAAGAAATTGAAAAACTTGATATTAATTTATAAAAAATTAACTATAAAAAAAATCGGGCTTATGTATAATCGGTCCTGGACTAGGTCAGGTCTTGAATTTTCATACAAAATATAACTAGTCTCTTATTGTCGGACAATAACTGGTCCTAGTTGGTACAGGTCCTAATTGGTCCTGGTCCCGGTCCTACGCCGGTCTCAAGCCAGACCCATTCTAACCATCTCTATTGTCGACCATAACCAATTCCAATCGATTTTGGGTCAGACCGAGCCCACTTTAGCCATATCTAAGAACTAAGGCGGGTTAATTTTTTTGGATCAAATCTTGGGCCAAGAAGGCTATTTTTGAGTGTAGGCCCATTATCAAGCCAACAAATTTAAGCCCATAATTAAAGCAAACACCACTTAAAAAATTGTAAATGGTAGGCCTATGACCAAACTACTGAAGCCCATAATTACCTTGGGTTTAGCCCATATCATAATTTTATATGGTTGGACTTCGGTGAAAAGTTGAGGTTAACTTGAGAAGCGTGAGAAATGATTATCAACCGTTGGATGATAAATGGATGCACATTAAGATGAAAAACACCAATGATATAATGCACCAAGATGCAACAGATCAATTCCTTTTCTAAATCGTAATTAATGAAAGGGGATTTGATTAAAAATGATCAACAGTTCAGATTCACTTCTCACTTTTATCACGTTAACCTCAACTTTTCATAACCACAAGGGTTGTAGCGTAGTGGTTGATGCCCTAGAGTATGTGGTTGCATATCTCATCTGTCCAAGGTAGGGGTGTTCGCGGTCCGGTTTGGATGGTTTAATCCCTCAAACCACAAACCAAAACGCTAGTAGCGGTTTGTTGATTTTTCAAACCGAGCGGTTTGACATCAAGTGCCCAGACCAGTCAAGTCGGACCGCGGTTTAGGCGGTTTGGTCGACCGGTTTAGACGGTTTGAGCCTTTTAGCGGGCTTTAAAGTTTAAACATAAAAAACATATAAAAATTTGAACTTTAAATGTTCATTAGCTTGAGTTAATTTGAATTAAATAAAAGTCTACAACAATCTTAACAAAGTCCACAAAAGTTAAAAAAATATCCCAAGACAAAACACTAAAAAAAAGTAATATGTAAAGTGCAAATAAAATCCACGACGATTTAAAATTATCTTTGGATATTTTTGTATATATTTAAGTCTAAAGATAAATTAGATATTTGGGCTAAATAATAGATGATATATAAAAAAATAAAAAAATATATATATAGGTATATTTGGCGGTCGGTTTGTTCCAAACCACCCAAAAAAATCTCCAAACCACAGACCGGACTAGACCGGATCGCCCGATTTGGTGATTTTTCAGACCAGATCAGACCGCCAGACCGCCTAAACCGCAAAAAACGGTCTGGTTTGACTTGGTTCGACCGGTTTGAACGGTCCAACGGTTTTTTTGAACACCTCTAATCCAAGGTTCAATTTCATGTGCACATAATAATTGTGACCACTGAATTTATGAAGAATGATTTCTTGCTATCATAATTAGACCTGGACATTTTCCAACCGGAAAAAAAGAAAAAAAAACCTCAAACTTTTCGAGTTTTTTTTTTAAACCAAAAACATGAAATCCATGGGCTAGGCCCATATATCTCTTTATATTTATCATCTTCTTCAACCCCTTTTCTTCTCTCCGTTCAGTTACCAACCTGCACACAGTCTTTCAGAAATGGCGATGGTTCCCAACTGCCGGAGCTTCATTATCTCCCCTGTTTCAATACTACGAACACTAGCAGCAACCACCAGCCTCCGCCACAGCCATAAAAGCACGAGTTTTTGCTGCTCAATTAGGGATTCCGACTTAACTTTTCGTAAGAAAAACAGTTGCAGATCATTCTCATCTGATTCCGCGGCCTCTCTAGCTGTTACTTCAACTCCATCTACTCCGAATTCTATACGGTACTCGATCTTCTTCCGTAGTTCCTTTTCCACTGCATATTTTCTAAACACACAATTATTTGTGCACATATGTGCTACTGGCTGGGTCGTATCCTATAATTATTTGTACACAACCTGTATTGAAATTTTACAGAGCACGTAACAGATTGAGACGTAGATATGTGGATATAGAAGTAAACTCAATAATTATTGAATTATATTTTCACAAGTTTTGCTTCAGAAGAAAAGCTACCCTAGAGTTTTGGAATTTAAGATTGATATGCATTTTCTACCAAACTTGACACCAACATTTTTTTCCGGTTGCAATGTTGGTTTACAAGTTTCGAAGTCTACCTTAATCAAAATTGCAGGGAAAGTTTACATGATCCACGTCTATTTGGAAGATAAAAGTTAGTCTGTTGACCTCAGAAGTGAAAACGGTGCCTGATTTTAAGTTTTGAAGGATGTTTGGTTCACCTAAATTTGACTTCTTTATTGTTTATTCTAGCGTGATAAAAGATGTAGTTTTGATGTACCTGTTTAGGTAAAGTAGCAAAAGGGTATTTAGATGATACTCAGAAAAAGTTCATATCTCATCTTTTAATGCGTCACTGTGCTTAGAACTCAGAAAATTGTCAAGTTCTTCAAGTTCATCGGTTGTAATGACATATTGTCTTTTAGGATAACTACAATGTATTTGATTGAATATTCAGCCAATATGGATTTTTGGAACTACTGCAAAGAGGATTGATTGAATGCCTTAGAGTCTAAAGTCATCATTTAGAGGACTACAGTGGGGTATTGTTAATCTTAAACATACAAGGATGAGATGCATGATCATAGCATGGAGGTGTACTGTAATATATATTGACATCTGGTGGAAGTATCCACATTATGTGAGTGGTAAGATAAGATATTATAAATGGATACAATTCTAAAACCATAAATGGTCAAGTAACTAAACCAAATCTTTCATAGAAATGGCCGAGTATCTATTTCTTCATGATGCTCTTGTTCTATTGGGACATGTTTGGTTTGAAACTAATTGGCTGTTTCATGTTTGTTAAGATTTTTATATGTAAAGAGTTTTGAGCTAACTGGGTTTTTTGATACTCAAAACTCATATTTTATTCAGCCAAGAAGAATATGGTCGCTTGCTTCCATGCCCTGCTGAGAATTTTCTACCAAGAATTGAGCACTTAGTTGTTAAAGATGGGGGATCTATTCTTGACTTCATTACCAAAGCTTTGAATCTTCCACCTTTGTAAGTTGCTCTGTTCTTTTACCCTTTTGTCATCATGCTAATTAAATCTAGTCTAGGTGAGTGGCAAACACACGACTTTCATAGAATGGGGTTGCCATTATCTTACCAACAAAATAGCATAAACTTGTATTAAGATGAATATGCTCTTTTTTGGACTTGAATTGCGTTGTTAACTTTCGCTAAGTGAATGTTTATCAAAATCATTTATTCATAAGGTCATGGTTGAATTTTGCAAAAGTTAAGGATACAGTTTATATCTTTCTATATGAATGTAAACTTGTAATGGTAACACAATTGTGAAAATTGAGGGACCAACCTGAAAATCGTTGAAGTATATAATCCGATATTTCAACTTATGGCACAAATAGGGGTGTAAATGATGCAAGTCGAGCTCGAGTATCATTATACTCGAACTCGAAACTCGATTACCAAGCTCGAACTCGACTCGAAAGCTCACGAGTACTGAAAATACAAACTTGGCTCAAACTCAATAACCAATTTCCAAACTCGAACTCAAACTCGTTTCAAGCTCGAATCAAAGCTCAAAAACTCGAATCAAGCTCGAAAACTCGAACCAAGCTCGAACTCGAGCTCGAAAACTCGGATCAAGGTCAAACCTGTTTAATGTGTAAAAGAACTCAAGGTGAACCCGTTTTCATGGGGTACTCCTATTAAAACAATCACATAGGCTCAAGCCCTAAGGCTCAAACCATTTAGCAAAATCAAATAATGTAAAAACAAGGTAGGGGAAATATCTATATATAGTGGAGTTCAAATCATTGAGTTCTATATCCCACCAATGTGGGATGGATTAGACTAACTCTCAAGAGTTCGCCCATATCTTTTACACCATCATTTTCCAAAAAAAAAAAATTCAAAATACTTATTATTATTATTATTATTATTATTATTATTATTGTCATTATGATCAATTAAATTAAAATATTATTACTAATTATTATTATTTTGCTTATCGAGTATCTCACGAGCTTATCGAGTCGAGTATCAGGTCGCTTGACTCGACTCGTTAGTATATCGAGTCGAGCCTATTCGAGTCGAGTGTTGACCGAGTTGATCTCGAGTAGCTCGCGAGTTGTCTCGTTTCATTTACACCCCTAGGCACAAAAATTACATGTGATCTACAAGACTGGTAAAAATTTACAATCGACAGTGACAAAGATTTAATTTGGTAAAATTTGCTATTTAATTTTGGTTTAGCGAAGAAGTCATGTTCGTATTATTTAACTATTGTTTTATTTGAGACATTATATATTTGCTTGGAATTACAAGGATTATGTTTGATAAATGTAAAAACAAAACTACGTATTAAAAGTTCATTTTGTTGATTTAGGAAATTCCAAGGCAGGCGTTATACAAAATATTGCTTTGGAAAAATGAATTTCCATTGTAAAGGACAAAGTTATATAAAAATCAAAAGTATCACAAGCAATGCAGAACTTTTCAATACAGAATTTCAAGTACTTATTGTAACACTGTTTGGAAAATAAATTACTGTTGTAAATGGTATTGGAGAAAAAGTTGAAAGAAATTACAATGATAATGGTCTGGAAAATAAAATAGAAAGATTATAATCATAAATGGTATTGGGACCAAAAAATTTAGAAGGTTGAGCTGGTTTTTGAAACCAGGACCCTTACTCCAAGAGGAAAGGGAAATGCTACTTAAGCTAGGAGAGTTTTTCTTTTCAAATTCTTACTGTAGCAACTATTTTCAAAATATCAGTAAGGTCTCTTAATTCCATAGGATCCATCATAGGTCTGCCTCTATGTCGACTAATATGCTTGAACTTTGAAGGTACGTTGCAGATCTTATTCATTTTGGAGCAGTGTTCTATGCCCTTGTATGCCCACAGCCTCCTTCAACTGCCACACCAGAGGAAATCAAGTTGTACAAAGAAGTTACCGACCCGTCAGTCCTCAGAAATAGACCTTCAATCAAAGGAAAAACCCTGAGAGAGGCACAAAAAACTTTTAGGATTGCTCATATTGATGAGTTTGTTGAAGCGGGGACGTATGTGCGGGTGCATGTTCGTCCAAAACGATTTCCAAGGTACATTGAAAAGAAGTTGTACACTATACTGAATGAGTTTCTCATTTGTAAAACTACGCTTTTTAGACTTGAAATATACAGTTGATTATTTAGCATAAAGTTTTTGATGAAGCTATGCCATTGACCATTGCTAAGGGTTAATTACCAATAATGTACCAACCTATCTTCTGCAGTTCATTATTTTGACAACGTATTTGCTTTTAAAAGGATAAACATAATGTTCCAGTATTAACACCTTCCAAGAAGTATCTCTTAACATGACTTCTACACAATTTCGATTTATTTACCTCTTTTAGTTGGTTGTCATGTAATGCATGTGATTTGTTTTTTGTTATTTTTTTTATAAATAGTTGGCAAGACATGCTGCGTCATGGTATGCCAAGTAAGAGTTCTATCATCATAGTGTTCTTTGATCAATCTAATATACAATTGGTTAAAAACATTGTTTGTCATGTTGGCAAATTGCAGAAGTAGGTTGATCTTTTTGGTAATCAACCCCAATGATGTTGGAACTTAATAATAATATAAGATAAGAAAATGCAGTTATACGTTTTCTTTTATGGGGGTGTGGGGGAGACTTCTTAAGCAAACTGGGACTCTATTTGGAAGAAAGAGCATATGAAACAATACAATGTTACATGTTGACAATTCTGATCATATGGATGCATTTATTCTTCCCTAGGTGCTATGAGATTGACTGGAGATCCAGAATAATTGCTGTGACGGAATCCTATGTGGTTCTCAACAAGCCTGCTGGCACATCAGTACGTCAATCATTTGTTCCCTTTGTCTACTAGTTGTCTGTATAGTATTTAGTAAGACTGGTAGCAGAAGTGGACAAGACAAAATGTTAAAATGACCAGATTGTGGGTAGAGTGTTGTTTAATGTTACTTTTTACCATATATTAATTATAAATGATGTAACACCCTAAAAATTAGAGTTATTTAAAATTCGGAAATTAGGCAATATGACATTTGTATTTGGTATAAACCTCCCAAAAGGGGGAAAAATACTAAGGGGGTGTTTGGTTCATTTTGTGGAATGGGAATGAAAATGGGAATAGGAATATACAAGAATGGGAATAGGAATGAGGATTTGATTGATGTTGTTTGGTTAATACTTATAAATCACAACTATCAACTATGCAGAATCTAGGGTTTATAAGGTCTGAACATTATTTAAAAAAAAGGGGTTTGAACATCGAAATTGGTAGAGGACGTCTTCTTCTCCTCCATCACTCGCCGTCGTCTTCTTCTTCTCCTCCATCGCCGGCCGTCGTCTTCTTCTTCTCCATCGCCGACCGTCTTCTTCTTCTCCTCCATCGCCGGTCGTCGTCGTCTCTTTCTCCATCGTCGGCCGTCGTCGTCTCTTTCTCCATCGTCGGCCGTCGTCGTCTCTTTCTCCATCGTCGGCCGTCGTCGTCTCATTCTCCATCGTCGGCCATCGTCTTCTTCGTTTATTGATATCTCGAAGTGGAATATGGTTGTCTTCTTCGTTTATTGATACAGAGGATGACGATGTAGCGGGAGAAATAGAAAAGGCCATCGATGTGAGATTAGGGGTTTATTACAGGAAAATGGGAACTTCCATGACGTGCACCAATATTTCAGTGGAAGAAGATGCCATCGATGTGAGATTAGGTTTAGCGGGAATGAATTTTCATTCCCCCCAAATTGGTTGGGAATGAAAATTAATGAATGTAAAGGAATGATTTCATTATATTGTATTAGACCAAACAACATTTTTGATTACCATTCCTATTCCTTACCTCTTAATACCCCCAACCAAACACCCCATAAGCCTTTACAAAAACCTGTGAACGGATATGAAAATCAACAACAAACTAATCTAAACATAACTATCTAGATTACATCGGTTGTCGACCCAAAATCACCAAAAGATGGGACTTAAACAAATGTCCAACATCAAATACTAGTCATCTCAAAATGCCTCAAGACCATGCTCGTCACTCACGACCTTGGCAGCTCACCGCTAAGGGAACCTGTTATACATATCATTTGAGAAAAAGTGTTAGGCTTAAAGCCTAGTGAGAACATACAGTTTATAAATTCAAGAGACATAAACAATTGTACCGAAAAGAAACCTTTTCAAGAAAGTTTAGTTTACAATTGAAATCTTTGTCACATAAGGACCATTCGGTCCGAAAATTCATCTTGCGATGACGGGGGATACCCGATTTACCAAGGATTGTAGCGGAACACAAAAGTAGGCTACAATCCGAGTTGTGAGCTAAATACTTGGAATCCATGGCCACGAACAATGTCGGTCCTTACTAAGATGTGAGGGAGGACCCCCGAGGAAACCAAGTCATACTCGTTCACTAGGACTACATTATGACCCATGGCTAGTAACCGATCTCACATAACCGTATCCAAGGCCCCCGAGGGTCAAATGCATCCATAGCTACAAAAAGGGGAAAAGACATCCCAATAATATAAGCCGACTCAATACCTAGGGATCCACTAGTAATAGTCTAGACTTGTCACAATTTCATTTGTGACCAACCATAGTTAGTCATATGGTTCCAATAACATTTTTATTCCCAAAATGCATTTCCATGTTTAACTGCTGATAAGAATGAAAATCATAAAAATGAGATTATATACATTCCTTCAAGTTACGCACATAAAAGTGCAAGTAATACCCATTTTACTTCAAATAAGATGGAACCCTTTATATTTCTTGAAAATGATTGGGAACCCTAAAATCTCCCAAAACTCAAGTTAGGTCAAAATATAGTAAACATAAGTCCAACACCAAGGAGATATATAGGAGTTCAAAATGTAAGCTTTGGTATGTATAAAGTTTAGAAAAATGATAGTAGGAACTCACCAAGTAGGTTTTAGAAGAAAACCCAAAAATCTAGATTTTGACCCCTTGGAGAAGATGAAGATGGAGATGGTGGTGAAGCTTCCAAACCGAAACCTTGGATGATGCTCTTAACTCTAGCAATCAATGGAATGAATGGTGGTTGGACCAAACCCTAAGATGAAGTTAATGAAGAGGGAGAGGATTGGGAGAGAAACTTGGGAGAAAAGATAGGAAATAAATGAAATTGGGGGAAAAACCCAACTTAACCCGTCCAGACCCACCGCGCGGGTTATGGCGCGGGCTAACTCGCGCCGTGACTCGTGCCACTCACTGGACTCCTCAAACGGACAGTGCACCGCGCGGGTTATGGCGCGGGCCAAACCGCGCGGCAACTCGCGCGGGCCACCGCCTGCACCTCTTTTTCTAATCTGGCCAAAACAGAATTCGGGGTGTTACAAATGAGACATGTCTAGCCCAGTGGCAAATACCGGGGGGGTCAGTGGATGGTATCCCTGACTACCCAGGTTCGAACCTCGGGGAGAGCATGCGAAGACATCGAAGGGGATTAGTCGGGTCGGCCCTTAATGGGATCCCGGATACCCCGGATCGTGCTGCTGCCTTTCCAAAAAAAAAAATATATTTATATAATTTCATTAAAAAATTATATATAAATTTTAATATATAGTATATTTTTTTAATATATATGTTTATGTATCATATATATAGATATATAATATTATATGTATCATTCTTTTTTTAATATATATACATTATGATTAGAAGAAAGAAGGGTTTATTTTAGGGTAGAACTGTCTTCTGGTTTCTTGTCCCACCTTGTTCCTGGGTTTTTGGTGGGACAAAAAGATCACAAAATTGCCCCAACTAGTCCCATCCAGTCCTAAGTTTATTGCTTGCCAAAAGCGAGAGATAATTGTTTTGTCCTATGTACCAAACTCACCCTTTGACTTGTCTTGTGAAAATGTATAACTGGTTTTTTGCTTCTTGCTTATAGAAACATATTGATCAACTTTTACCAAGATACCGAAATTTTTACAGCAACCTCATGCTAATTTTTCTAGTAAAACCAAAATTTATGCTTGTTCGATGATATATTCACGCATTACAGGCACATCTGATTTTAGTTCATTTCTGTTTCATTTGCTTTTGCCATGTACCATTTTCATTTGTTTGGTCTTATTTACATGGTTTGAGGAACAAATGAAAATATAATTTTGGATCCCATGTACTTCATGTGATGATAGACAATGGAGGTAACTGGTGTAAAAATCAGAATTACTCTTTACTGTGTCACTCACTTCGCCCCTTCTTAGGTAGGTGGAACAACCGACAACATCGAAGAAACTTGTGCAACTTTTGCTACTCGTGCCTTGGAATTAACTACTCCATTAATGACAACTCATCAGATTGATAACTGCACAGAAGGCTGGTATTATCTGAAGTTTGAAACAAATCATTGGCTATTCATAGTTTTTTGTTTTAACGAGAAGACAGACTAATTTCATCTTGTTTTGCAGTGTTGTGCTAGCTAGAACTAAGGACTACTGTTCAGTTTTTCATAGAAAGATCAGGGTAAGTTAATAGTTTCTCTATTAATATGGGATCTATTTTTTAATATGCGTTTACATTAGGGACTATTTTGTATTATTTTCTTGACCAGGAGAAACAAGTGAAGAAGCTTTATCTCGCACTTGCTGCTGCTTATGTGCCATGTGGAGTCATGACCCATTACATGCGACCATTTCGTATGGCTCCAAAAATTGTTTCCAAAGGTAACGTGTTATACCCTAATATTAGACATACAAGTGAGGTGTGAGTAGTTCAGGGTCATTCTAGAAGGTTCTAGGGATAGTAGGGGGAAGCCTTAGTTTGGGTTTAGCTTTGTGAAGGGAGTATAACTAAGTGGGATGAGGAGGTGAGGGGGTATTCGTTTGGTAGACAATTTGCACGTGAGTCCTGTGAAGAGCCTCTGGCCTCTTGAAAGCCAGAAAACCCTTTGTTAATCTTTCAATTGTGAGTAATATAACTACCAATTAGCATTGATTTGACTGTTTTGATTCGGTGTGCATCATAACGACTGCTATTTCTTCTATTTTCTTCTTTCTAAATACTTTATATATGTGTGTTGTAAACTACTTCTAATAGGTTTTCGTAATGGTAGAGGGTGACTTTCCTTTTTTGGATTACTCTTGTTAAGATCATGTGCATAATTTCATAGGGTTGCAAGTGAGATAATAGCATATCCTAGTTCCTTACCACTTCTATGGAAGACTAAAACTTACCACCCCCTCTGTTCCAAAACGTTAGTCAGTTCAGAATTTCTTAGTCTTTTTTGACGATTGTTAATTTTCTGTTTTCGTTGATTAAGATTTGTAATCTAAACTGTGTTCTAGTTTCTGTGCTTTGCTATCATGTAAACGCATTTGGCAGAATGTTAGGTTTTTATCAATTGATATTCAATACAAGCAAATAGAGAAAATGTGTGCATAAAGAGGCTTGAAGTCAAAACCTCATGTAAGTCCAAAGGTCAAATATGTGTTCTCTTAGGAAATCAGTTTATGAAATGTTGAGAATCTTAAATTGAAGATCACAAAACCATGCCTTGTCTTTTTAAAATTTTAAAATCCTTTTGCATTTTATTGGACATGAAAATTATTGCTTAAAACTGTTTTCTTCACTGTATATGGATTATGTTGTCATTGCAAATTGATGACTTGACTTTTCCGTAATGTTGGTTATTTAGTTCATCTACAAACAATCATATAACAATTTTCCTTAAATACCCATATCTACCTTTCTATCCCTTGTGTTTTCAATCTAGCAGCAGCAACTAATGAACATGAGAGATTTTGCTATGATGATAGTGCATGCCAACTATCCATCCATCTGTTAAAGAGGGCTTAAATTGCAAGACAATTGTGGGATTGTTAAAAATTACTGTGATTTTATCCCTAATCATACTAACGTTTTAATACGGTGGGAGCAGTTTGGATGTTTAACTTCATAAATTGTTCACTTGCTTGACTTTTGTATAACTCAAATGATAAACACATTCACCTATCCTTCCAACATGCAGACTTCATCAAGGGATGGAACTTGTGCCAACATGAAGTCTTAGAATGCAGGAAAGTTCCCTGGCCAAATGCTTTACTTGAAAAGAAGTATGGAATTGAGGATTTTAATTGGCCTAATAAAGAGTTCGCATATGAGTGCAAAATCAACCTCTTGACCGGTCGTACTCACCAGGTATATGATAGATCTCAATGGCTTCTTTTTCCATTTTCTGATACTTTGTTAAGGACATGGTTATAGAAAGTTTTCTTTACGAAACATGTTTCATCATTCTGTGGTACTTCTTTCTCAAAATTATGAGTGTTACATGTTACTCCTAATATTGAGCACTTATAAATTCGTGTCCCATAAAAACTGCAGTAATAGGTTCGAAGACTCCCCATGAATTGAACAAAAGTATTTTCCCCATATTTTGGCAACATTTCAAGCTGAAGTTAGATATCTTCCCTATTTTGTCGTCATCCAATGGTATTTTAGACATTCGATCATAATCAGACTGCAGACACTTTCATTGAATTATAAGCCTAGTCAATGGTTACAACTTTCCTGGGATGGAGATTTCTGTCTGCAAACTAACGGTGAATTCCCAAATTTTATTGATTGTAGTAAACATGGATCATACTCCCCATGTGCCACAAAATAAAAGCAACACTTTCCTTTTGGGGAATGCAACATCTCTCTTTTTGGCAAAGTTTCATCTATTTGACCTCTTTGCCTATTAGTAGTCGTCATAAAATATCGATAGCATTTTTTTGGTTTTGCTAGATTCCTATTTACGGACATTTTGGATATTTGATTACTAGTCTGATAATTTCGTTAAACTACATGCCTGGTGAACAGTGTTGGATATGGAGCCTGCGTTAGATTATATTCTGGAATGTGATTTTGCTTAAAAAATGACAATTTAGATGGCCAAGTATGACAATTCTCTTGCCTTATTGGTTTTGAGTAAATTATTTCTTATAACTGTTGTTAGCCCTTTTCTTTATGTGTATTATGTAATTTCACGAGAGATGACAAGTATCATATTCATAGCAACAGCTGTAGAACATTGCCGAATCTTTGTTTTTGATCTTTTAATTTCCTTCCCATGCCTATTTGTGTGTGTATCAATTACACCAAAGAACACATAGTTTTTTTTTTTTTTATAGCATTCACGTTGTACAGATCCGAGCTCAACTGGCGGCCTGTGGTGCACCAATAGTGGGTGACTCGATGTATACCCCAGCTGCAATTCTGGAGCTAGCCAGTCCTGGGGTAAACCCTTTGGGGAAGTACAAGAAGCAATTTGAAAGCATGGCCGATAGAGAATGTGCCATTGAAGAATGGGCTGCAAAGCACGGGAAGGAACCTGGTGTGGCCATTGGCCTTCAAGCTTGTGAAATTTCATGGGATGAAGGTGAGCACTTCTATGAGGCTGGAGCTCCTTGGTGGACTCAATAACGCAGTTTAGGATTTGGGTCCTCTGCTTCTTCCTCCCGGGGTGACCGACAGAGCTTTGTTGCGTAGGTACTTCTTCACGGAAAGAATGAGGTTCGTGCTTATCTAACTTCTAATTTTCTCGTCCCAGTTTTAAGCTTTTTTTCTTATAATAGGAGTGGATGTGGATCAGGGTTATTTAGGAGAATAACCTTCTGACAGGATATTCTTTTAAATGCATGCTCTTTTGACAGATTTAATAAAGCTCTGTTTAACAAAAAAATGTCTCTTCCTAACACTAGAACACTGCAAAATCTGTGCGAAGATCATGCATTTAAAATAATATGTCAGAAGGTTAATCTCCAAAATAGCCCATGTGGATCAAAGGGCAAAGGCATAGACGTTTACATAAAATTGAATCAATATGCAATGCTGAATTACAAACTAGGAATGGTAGGAGTTAGTTGCAGGGATTCAAATGTCTTGTATGCATCTACTAGGTATCTGTCAACCACCTGCTCTCCACCACCACCCAACACTGCCAGCTCCACCTCGAACACCACCGTCTGTATCATTCGAAACCCAACACTCCTCTGCCTGTACCCACCTGTTCAAATCACTTGCATCAAAAACCGTGAATTGGAAGATATTATCCCAAAATCAAGTCTGCCAGTTTGCAAGGTTCTTCACTCGAGAAGTGGATCCTGAGTTTGAAAGATTTAAGGTTTGAATGATTTGGGGTTCGTCAAGTATTCTTTGATTGGATCTGGATGATGGCTTTTGTATTTGTATTTGTATTTGATTTTGAGATTGTTTTTGGAATTGGAATCCCTCGATCATCTTCTCTGTGTCTTCATAGTCTTCATTTAAGAAAGTAATTGATAGATAATGATGAAGAAAAGTAAAAGATGAATAATTTAAAAATTAAATCAAGGGTAAAATGGGAATTTAAATTCATAAGTAACTTGCTTTCAGCTTGAAATTTTGCTATATTCTTATACTTGGTGCAGGTGACTACCTTTTTTGATGGGATTCAAAGATGAACCAGCTGCCATATCCTTATCTGCTTAATCAAATTGTGTGAACAACTTGGAGGAAGAAGGGAGGGCAAAATCGTACATTCACACAATGGGGCTGCATTTGCCTGATACAACAATGGTTTCACATACAACCGCATGGTAAGTTCCCAAACTATGTCAACTGCACAGTGTTTGTATTCTTAACACATGAGAATTTGTAGCGTTTATTGTCTCTCCATTTAACACGGAGGGAATATAATCTTGTAGAAATATAGAACTGCTTATGCAAGTTATATGTTAATGTTCGTTATGGGGTCATTAGTATTTGATACCAACTTGTTACACCCTCAATTTTGGCTTATAATTTCTGACCAAATTTTGACATATGATATGACCCATTCGTAAAGTCGTCATATTGTCAGGCTCATAACCCTGGAACCACCTCATGCAATTCACCACTTCACCGGGTTGGCACCACCCATGTTACATGTACTCTGGAGTTTTGCAACCTAAAGTCGCTTTAAATGAAATAGTTTTCTTAGACTGACTTTCATTTACCACTTGAATCAACAAATGGCCATTAAACGTTTATACTTGGTTAAAAGAATAAAATTGTCACCCGTGGGTTCCCTTAAATGAAGTCATCGATTGTGTGGAGACACATTTTTTATGTGGTCTGGTGATTTGCCAATATCAGGTTCATTAGGTTTTTATCGGTCTAAATGAAACAAAGCAATCTGTCTCCTTATATTAGAAATCCATTATCAAACCGAACCAGACGAGCCCAGTATATATAATATATCCCACCCGAAAGTGGGGTCTGACCGCCTTCCTAAATCCTAACCATTTTATTAAGAATCCGGACTTCATATTCAACAATCTGCGGGTCTGCTTGGAAGGTTAGAAATAATGTTCTATTTCCCTTTTTGATGGTTGTTACACAGACACTACCATGGTCCATGTATTGCAGAAGGATATGGTCATGAGTTCTAATGATATTTTAGGGGCATATCTTTTAGCAGTGGCATTCTTTTGGGTAGAATTGTAATTTTACATCATCATTCTGGAGTTCTTTCTTAGGCGGCCGTTTACCAACAGGGTTGTGACCAGCTCAGCCTGCTAGAAAAGCGGGCTTGGACAATCATTGTCGAAGAAATGGACATTGCCCGGACTAACTTGTTAAAATTACTGGGTGGACATGAGCAATGCAAAATTTTTGTGGACAGGCCCGTCCAACCTGGTTGACAAGGGTTTGGGCTTGATATATTAGGCTCATTGGACCAAAAAAAAGTTAGGTACAACGTGGGACTAGTCCAGACTCACAAATGATCAGCTTTATTTACCGGCACAAATTGGGGAAGGATATTGGTAAACAATCATCCTATCTAACCATGGAGTTACTCGGTAACAACTATTATACATGTAGTAAATGGGACCTTAATACTGTGTTATTCTGCGGGTATGATGGTCATTTAGTTAAATTAGCTTTTAATTAAAAAGTATAACCTTAAAAAATATACTTAACCTTCATATGAGTACCTCTGCTGGTGAAATCTTGAAAATACAGTAGAAGATTAGTCTGTAAAATTAACTTTTATAAAATGTTATCTAGATAAATAGTCCCTCCATCATGTGTGTTACCACTTAATTGTATCGACACAGTGGAAAAAAATTATTACTTTTAAAGGTGTCACCGTATGGATTAGATATGTGCCACCCTTTCAGTTAAATAAAAGTCTAGAGATAGCAACGGCGTCAGGGATAACGAGGATCGGGGAATAAAATTCCTTCCCCATCGTGGGACGGGGATCCCCACTAGGAAGGTTTAAACGAGAACGCTAACTATTTAAGAAAACAACAAATCACAAAATCATATGTGATTTTACATTAACCGGCAAAAATTGGACGTGGGCGACTTTGGCCGCGAGGGAAAGTCGCGTGATTCATATATGATTTTGTATGTGAATTATATATGATTTTGTATGTACTCAACTGTTCGTGTTTTTTTTAAATAGATATTGTTCTCGTATGAACTATCTCTATACACACACACACACACACACACATATATATATATATATACACACACAATATGTATAAAAACTTGCTATAAAATACGTGGGTAAGATTGTCCATTCTATCTGTAACTATGATATGGAGAAAATTTTCTTATTCTATAATTAAGGGTAAGATTGTCTTTTTGTTAATTAAAAAGTAATAATTACATATTTCTAAAACTATATGCCGTTTTCATTGTAGATATTTATTTTGGGACGGATGGAATATTACTTATTGTTTCTCTAAGTTTTTTAATTTGATATTCCAATGCTATTGACTATTGCTATCTCTATCTTTTTGACTGCTTTCATGCTTCAACAATTTAACGGATAACAACTTTAAGCTTATGTGTTTAGTTATGCTATTTGTTTTTGTTGTCCATTTTATCTACTTCTGATTCACTGACTATTGCTATTTGTTTATATTGTTTGCGTAACTGTTTTGTTGACTATCTGCTACCTATTTTTGCTTTTAAATATAACCTAAACCTTTCATGCTTGACATGATAATTAAGGTTAAATCTTTGAACATATATAGAATCAATGGTTTCTTCGTAAACTGATTCATACATTTTAAAATCTTGAACAAGTATACTTATTCTATTGTTACAGTTACCTGGATGAGTGTTGTTCAAGTTTTCCCAAATTTCATGGGAAGTTCTACAACTAAAAACCATTTCGATTTCATTTTCGTTTAAAGAGGCAAAAATCATGTTTTAATTAAGCTTCATAGTTAGGGGCGGACTTATGTATGTTCGAGGGGGCTTCCATGCACCCGTTCAACTTATTTTTGCATGCAAGATTTTTTTAGAGGTATGAAAGATGCACCTGTATATAAGGAAAATATAAGGAACATCAACAAAATATTTACAAGTAATTCCTAAATCAAACATCTCCTAAATGAGTATTCTTAGGGTGCGTTTGGTTTGCGGGAATGGATTGGATTTCATATAAGGATTTCGATTTGAAATTCCATAATGTATTTGGTTTGTAGGAATGGATTGGAGGGGTGGCGTTTGCTGGGCTTTAGAAGCAACCATCAGGCTTGGATTTGAAATCCTGGCCCTTTGGAAAGGAATCCCAAATCAACTAACTACTGGATTTTAAAAAAGTCAAAAGGATTTTATATCCCGTCAATACATTCCATTCCTGCAAACTAAACACAAGATTAGAGTGGATTTGAAATCCAAATCCCTCCAAATCCAATCCTTCCGACAAACCAAACGCGCCCTTAATGTTTATGGGGTGTTTGGTTCGCTGAATGGAATTTGGTGGAATTGAAATTCATCGAAAGAATTTAGACTTTAAAGGAATTCGAATTGGAATTTGACCCCACGTTTCATTGGTAGGAATTGGAATGAAATATCTCATTTAGTAATTTCTTATCAGTAGAATGTAGCTTCAGGAATTTGAATGAATAGTAATAAATGCCAAAAAAATACCACTTTATTACATTTTCATGCTTTCTTGCTTAAATTATAAATACAAAATAATTTTGGTAGATAGTATGGCTTGACAATGTCAAGTGACCATTTTTGCCTCCTTCCCATCCCGAAAGTTCGCTTCTGACGACTGTTGTTGTTGTTGGTGGTTGATGTCACGACGATGATAGCGGCGTGGTGGTGGGTAGGGTGGGGTGGGTGGATGGCGGTTGTGATGGCGACAATAATGGCGGTGGTGGTTTGTGTGGGTGTTGGTGGTAAATGGGTGGGTAGATGCGAAATTTGGCGGAATCCAATCAATTTAATCCGTGAACCAAATGCAAGAATGGACTTTCAATTCCTTAAGATTCTACTGGAATCCAACAAACCAAACACCCGCTCAATTTTTTTTGAAGCATGTTGTTAAAAGATCAGATTAAATAAGCCTTCAAAGATTTCCGTTTAGTAAAATTAACTTTTTGTTTGAATTATTGTAGATGTCTGCAATAGCCGTATAATACCTTTTCCTGAAAACTGACATATTTAGTCGTTGAAAAATATTATATGTAATAAATGTTTGAAGGTACGAATGTTCGGGTTAAATCTAGCAAAAATGTAACTACTTTAAAAAAAATTATACACTCAACCAACCATACATTTTTATCAAAAAAGCATATCATGAATTAAATGATCCATAATGGGTATGTTTAAAAGGCTTGGACTAGTTGTTGGTAAAGTCAAACATAATTCAAATGTTAAAAGGCTTGGACTAGTTAGTGGTACCCTTAATTGGGTTGGGTTGTTGTCGACGGGGATTAGTCGGGTGACACCATTAAGTGGGAGCCCGGATACCTCGGGAACGTGTGTGTTAACTTGCCGTTCAAAAAAATATTAATTCAAATGTCATTTTATTAAAAAAAAAAGGAGAGATTTAGAAAAATCAAATAAATATAAAAGCTCACTTTCAAGAAAATATTACTTGTCATCATTTTATAATAAGAAAAAAAAGAGAGGAAAAGTTCACTTTTAGTCCATAAAGTTTGTCTCTTTTAACAGATATCATCACTCAACTTCGTTTTCTTGGATTTGTTCTTGATGTTCGTTAACTCCCAACATATTTCGTCCCCCAGTCTAATGGTTGTTTACTTTTTATCGTTAAGTTCAGTTTAACGAGAAATATTTTAGTCATTTTACATCTTTTCTAATAAAATTTAAAAAATATATTTTATATGAGTTAATTACACTCTAGTCCCTGTGGTTAGCTCAAAATCTGGATATGGTCCATATTTTGAAATAAATATACCAGGGATCCCTGTGGTTTGCATTTCGTTGCACTCTGGGTCTCTTTAATTACACTGTTGGTCCATGTGGTTAGGGACCAGAGTGCAACGAAATGCAAACCATAGGGACCCAGAGTGCAACGAAATGCAAAACACAGGGATCCCTGGTGTATTTTTTTCAAAATAGAGACCATATCCAGATTTTAAGTAAACCACAGAGACCAACGGTGTAATTAACTCTTTTATACATTTATAATATATATATATATATATATATAGGGGAGCGATCAATTGGAAACCAGTATTACATTGGAAACTTTGGAAATCGAAATCAACCAATCAGTGATTTTTTTATATTTTTTTTAATTGAAAATGTTATTTTTGTCTTTTACATTATTTCATAATATATATGGTAACTGTTATTATTATTATATTAATAATTATTTAATTTTAATTTAGCTTATATATGGTAATAATAATCATTGATTAATTTAAAAATGAGATATTTAATTTAGGTAAATTATTTAATTTTAATTTAGCTTATATATGATAATAATAATCATTGATTAATTTAAAAATGAGATATTTAATTTAGGTAAATTATTTAATTTTAATTTAGCTTATATATGGTAATAATGAAACAATAATGCTAACACGATGAAGCTGATGAATCTATTTTTATTATGAAACAATAATGCTAACACGATGAACCTGATGAATCTATTTTCATATACGGATATGCAACTGAACAAGTAATGAAAGAAAAATGGGAAGTTAACAAAAATGGCACAAATTCATCATGTTTCATTATGAAACAATAATGCTAACACGATGAACTGATGAAATCTGTAATCCAATGAAATCTGTAATCCACAAATTCATTCTGTTTCATCACAATATTAGATTGCGATGAAACTTTTATAATAAAATGAAATTAAAAAAATATTTTCTTACATTTTAAAAGAAAAATAATTTTTTTGATGAAAAGACAAATCCTTTTCGTTTTCATAGTAAAAAAAATAACAAAATTTAGATCTATGTGTATGTGTACCAAGAAAAGACACCCAGGGACCAATTTGTGCATTGTGCTTCACATTGATGAAATTCGAACCCGAACCCAAACCTAATTGTCAATTGATGAAGAAACATCCATGAATCCCTAATCTCATGTTCTTAGCTTCATGAAACCCAAACCCATGTTCCGATCCAGAAAGAAAATTATGGGTTTTTTTAAATGAAACTCTAACATCGTGTTCTTATCGATTTAGGTTTTTTTTTTTTTTTTTTTTTTTATCGATTGGGAAAACGTTATGGAGTCTAGAGTGTGAGGGTTGTTCTGAAGAAACCCAGGAAGTCCTCTGGTCCAGTGTAAGCACGAGCGAAAACTTTGGTCCTGATTCTGGAACGATCGACACCGTGTAAAAGGTTAATTCGAAGAAGAACAATCGAGAAAGAAATCCACAAAAGTTCATGTTTTTAGTTTTACAAAGGAAACCAACCATGTTAAATTAAAGCTAGAGAATTGAAATACGTAGGCTTTGGATATATGAATCCCAGAGACAAAAAGTTTTTATCAACAGTAGAACCAAAACCCAAACAAAAATAAAATCTTTATGTTAGTGCTATGATTTTGGTAAGATAAGATGAAGATGAAGTCACCGGAGATGGGAAATAAGGTTTAAAAAATATAGCCCTGTCATTTGGTCCCTGGGTGTATTCTTGACACACACATTTATGTGTGTGTATATATATATATATATATATATATATATGAAATAAGGGGTAGTTTAATTTATAACTCATGTAAATCTTATAATCAATGCAACTCACATCTTAATCGTTGGATTCATTATCGACGGTAACAATACATGTGGGGCATAATATTTTCAATTAAAAAAATAAAAACAAAATAACCGCTTATCATTAGTCCAATAATTAAGATGTGGGTTGCATGTCTTGTAAGATTTACATGAGTTGTAAATTAACATTGACCTATGAAATATATTATATATTATATAATATATGGCATATATATATTTCTAATTTTATAACTCCTCATATAATTGAACTTAATGAAAAAAGTTAAGGGCTGTTGGGACGAAAATCGTTGTAAGGTGTCAAACATGAGGGACAAATCTGTTAAAACAAGGTTGACGAACAAAAACCATTGAAAGTGACAAACATTAGGGACCAAAAGTGAACTTTACTAAAAAAAAAGACAAAAAATGAGTTTATTATTATAAAATAGTGAATTTCACTGGTGGTCCCACTCGTTTGATCAAAATTTGGATTTGATCTATAAAACAAACTATCTACATTGATGCTCTCTAACTTTTTTATTTCCCAAGACTTAGGGTCCTTAAAGTTAATACCGTCATTTAACAACCGTTACAAGAGACAAATCAATCTTTGGACAAATTATAGGAACCAAAGTGTATTTCACTCTAAAATTTATCGTGATTCACATCTTCTTAAAAAACCTTTTATCAAAAATATTTTATATATCTAATTTTAATCAAATTTCTTAAATGAAATTACATATATGAAATATAAATATTTATATTTATTAAAAAACTATTGAATTGACAAAATGACTTTTACGTTATAAAATTTCAATTTAAAAAAAAAACAAATATTTAAGAGAAATTCCCATATCTTTTGGGTTGGATAATGAAATATGTAAGTAAAGTATTAAAAGTCAAATATGGTTAACATGGATAGGTATATAATAAAATTTGTTCATTAGAATAAATTAACACTTGCTATGAAAAAGATAAAATGATAAATGTTGTATTAAAAAGTTAAAATAGTGTGAAACATTATTAAATTGAATTATCAAATAATTGTGATTAAGGTACAATAATTAAATTGATATAATAATGAAAATATTATTAAAAGAATTTCTTCGGGGTTTGGGATAAAAAGGAAAGAAAAAGGAAAAAATGTTAATATATTGCAACTTGTATTTTTTTGACAACAAACGTTTTATTTATAGTTGCTCATATTATTACCCATTATTTTTTTAGTATTTGGCGGTAGTTTTTTTTAATTATTTGAATAACCAGTGTTTTATTTAATCTTTATAATAGTTGTATTTGTCCAAAATGTTACCATTTTTTGGATTTTTATTTTGTTATTATTTGAATTATTTGTGTTTTGACTATATATTAATAATTTCATGTTAACCATATTTAATTTCAAATAATTTGCTTGTATATTTCGATGCCTAACCCAAAAGATATGTGACATTTTTCTTGATTTCCTTTATTTTTCTAAACTTGAGATTTTACAACGTAAAAGTCACTTTGCCAATTTAACAGTTTTATAAATAAATATAAAGATTTGATCAAAAAATAAATAAATATGAAGACTTTTATTTAATGTTTACTTTAATTTAAGAAATTTGATTTGTAATTGGACATATAAAATGTTTTTAATAATGCAATTTAAAAAATTATGAATTAGTAATCACGATTAATTTTAGAGTGAATTATGCTTTTGGTCTCTATAGTTTGTCTAAAGACTAATTTGTCCCTCATAACGATTGCTAATTAAAGTCTTAACTCCAAGGATCCGGAATCTTAAAAAGTTAGGAACCATCGATCGATATAATACAGACCCGATCCTGACATTTTTTAGGCCCTGAGCGAGATGTAAAAATGGGTCATTGATAACTACGAAATTATTTTTAATATATTGTTGATATCATCAAAAATAACATTGAATTCAAATAATACTAATAATTCATATAAAACCGATTTCCCCGGTATTCCTAGTGCAAGATCAATCAATAATCATTTTTACATAACATCGTCAATCAGTTCCACCATCAAAGACATCTTATGATATACCTTTAACATATAGATTGAAATCATTTGACGTCACTATGTTGACCATTCAGAATAACAGTTTAAGTAAATCATCATAAATCAGTAGATATTCCATATGTTCATTGATGTTAATCATCATTTTAAATTTTTAGGGATGAAACAAACTTTTTAAGAACCATCAATCTTAGAATCAAAAGTCCATGTTGATTATAGTTTGAAATCTTATTCTTATTTTCGAGATAAGAGAGTATTTAAGATTCATGCACCCAATATTAGATAATAAAGAGTCAATAATATATAAAAAATAAGTATCTTTGAAATCCTAAATATATCTATATTGGATCGTCTCATATAGTTTGGTAATTGTTTTTAAAATGTAAGAGTTTTCTTAGTTAGTAACAAGAAATCTATTATATTATAACACAATAATAAAATTCATGTGGATGGAATAATGAAAAGAGTATATAGAAGATGAGTAATGGAGTATATATATCAAAGATTATAGGCAAAAATTGTTTTTAGATATTAGTACTAGATCAAAAAAATAAGAGAAACAATAAGCAATACTATAAAATGAAAGACTAAATAAATTTTTACAAATTTTCTTGTCCAATGTTATTAAATAATACATGTTTGGGCCCTTAATATAATGTTAAATTCTTTTTGGGTCCTATTATATACTAATTTTTTTGTCTTTTTTATTTACAATTTTTTTAACTACTAATATATAGTATCTACTAAAAAAATTGGGCCCTAGGCATACATCCGTCCCGCCCTCCTTCAGAGACGACCCTGTATAGATAGTTTATTTTAAAGGCCAAATTCAAATGTTAAGCAAACACTTTATAAAATCACCTTCTAAAAAGAATTTAATAAAAATCTCATTCAATAAAATCGATTTTCTGAAGTAAGTATTTATTGCATGATATTAGTACTAGTTCACCACATCTTGCATGTGTGTCATATTATTTTGATCTTCGAATTAAATTGTCCTTGCGTTTCCCAAGAACTACATTTGTGATGCTTGACACATACTTCGAGATCGACAACGTCAGATTTTATAAACGAGTCTTGAATTTTGGTTAATCTATACTACCTTATAAAGCAGATTTCAAAATCTCTTAAAAACAATTCTTGTTGCACAATGTACAAGTGTTTTCTGCACAATCTCTTAAAATCTCTTAATTACAAGTGAGCAAACACAATGTACCACTTGCTATTGCACAACACTTTATAAATCAGGTTTATATTCCCCACGCTAAACTCACAACCCAACGCTCTTTATTGATAACCCCGCCTTATACCTAATCCTCTCGATCTTCTACCGTCCCCTTCCCTTCCCAAGGTGACGATTCATCATCTCCCCCTTCCCCATTCATTGCTTTCTGCAGGTAAGTTTTATCATCATTTTGGAGCTTTCATTTGGGTTTTAGGTTTGAAGCAAGTTGGTTTAATCGAACAATCCATCATCTCCCCTCCCCCATTCATGACTTTCTGCTGGTAAGTTTTTATCATTGTTTTCGACCTTTCATTTGGGTTTTAGGTTTGAAGCAATACTTGGTTTAATGAACGATTCATCATCCCCCCTTCTCCATTCATAGATTTCTGCTGCTAAACTTTTTTCTCTGTTTTCGTCCTTTCATTTGGGTTTTAGGTCTGAAGCAATACATGGTTTAATCGAACGATTCATCATCTCCCCCTTTATCTACTGCTAAGTTTTTTTTTTCAATGTTTTCATCCTTTGATTTGGGTTTTAGGTCTAACAATTCTGGATGTTCACGCTTCAATTGAAATTCAAGGCTCTCTCTACCACGCTTCCATTCAAATTCAAGGGTCACTCAGTCTCAACCATTCCCGCTCCCAATGTGTCGATCATGTCCCTGTTTTCAGAATCTGATCTCATATATCGCTCTCTCCATCTCAGAATTTGGTCGGAATCGAATCTCCACATTCTCCATTTACCTATGCGAAACCCTTTTAGCTCGTAATGAATGTGAGTTTTAATTTCTAGATGTAATTTCCTTTTTGTTTTTCATTGACATGTTTAATCTATGAATGTGAGCAAGAATGTCCTTGATTTTTTTTGAAACAGGATGCCAAAGTGAGGGTTTTAAGTGTGTTCCTTTCCTTCATCACTGGTTTAATACCCATAGTTGTTATTGGTATGTGATTTTTTTTAGGTTTTAACAAGTATTTTTTATTTTGTGTATCATGAGCCATCTTGGTTTACTGTGTTTATGGAAATAAGTTGTTTGAAATGTGTGAGATAATTATGGGAAGCAACAAAACAAATGAATGGCTCATATTGGTTTACTGCGTTTATGCAAATAAGGTGCTTTATGAAATGTGAGAAATTTGGGAAGCAACAAAACAAATGAATGGCTTATCAGTTTTAACAAAAAATAGTGGTACCTTTTAAGTTCTTATTTTTCTGAACTTGTAAACTTTTCTAGCTGATTGTCATGTATATTTTTATCACAGTGGCATCACAGAAATTGTGTTGCCAAATTTATTCAAGAAATATTTGCAGGTTGATGCAGATACAACTTGGAATGGACTAGATTAGAATCATCACTCTGCAAATAGTTGGTTTTCAAGATGAATATGAGGCTGAGAAAGCTGGTTTTGGCATTTCTTTTTGTCACGGTTCTTGCCCCCATTGTTCTTTACACCGACAAACTCTCTACCTTCTGTAATTCTTCCCCCTCCATTCTTACTATTTCTCAGATCATCAAATCTATGTTTATTTCACTAATGCTTTTTTTTTATTTTCTTACAGTTCAGTCCTTCCAATATTGTTGTTGATGGTTAATCTGTTGAGGTAAAATTTATTTACCTATATAGTTTTATCTAGCATCTAAAATGACAAACCTTGTACAAAATTTTTAAGTTTTTTTTTTGTTACTTCTTTAGTTCTTTAGTTGGGATGTTGGACCTGTAATAATAATGGTAATTTTGTTGCGGTTCATGCTCATAGCCATATCTCATTGAATATTTGTGTTATGATCATTGAGTTAAAATGGTTAACCACATGAGTTGGATTCATAAATAATTACCTGCTTTATGAATTCCATGTCGTGTTTTCTTTGAACATGGGATTGTTGGCGTGCCATCAATCGTGTTAGTGAATAGGACAAGGAGCGTGCGACTTTGAACTGATGAGATTTATTTATTTTCAATTCAGTTAGGTTTTTGCTGCATTCGGTTATGAGCTGATGAGATTGCCATCATTTAGTGCTTTGTTCCTACATCCATTGTTTGCTTCATCTATGGATTGCAATCATTTGTTCTTGGTTCTAGCTTAAGCTTTCAAAATTTTCAGGCCATAATCGATTGCTGATCTTTCATGATGTTTGTCATGGCAGGATTAGGATTTTATGTGATTGATTTATGTTTATGATTTTGGTGTTTGTGAGGACCTGCCCGTTCTCTCGGTTGTATTTGTAGGACACTCCTGTTTATGTCTTTTATGATATTGTGGTTGTCAGTTTTATCCAGGTTTTAGCCCTTCTTAGCTTTGTATTTGACTTAAATTAATGAAGCATACTTTATTTTCATCTATGAACTTCTTTTTGCATTATTAGACTTTTTGCTAATTCAAGTGAACATCATTAAATCAGTTTCCATATGGCTATTCCACTGCCCACATTCCTACTAAGTTTTTACATATAAGATTCTACGATTTGGGGAACACATTTGTGACACAACATGAATGTTGTTTTATCAACATTAGATGTTGATGTATATTCATCAAGAAGAGGGTAATCTGTTCATCCCTGACCCTGAGTTTTGTTGGCAGTAGCATAAACAAGTAAATGTTTTTTTTTTTCTGATTTCATTTATTACATGTTTTTGCTTAATTGATTTTTCCTTTAATATTTTGGTTCATTACTTTGATCTCTTATGTGCACCTGCTTTCCAGCTACTGATTTAATTGATAAATGGTAGGTGTGAGAAGGTTATCTTTATTTTTTTTTTCATATACAACATTGTTTGGATTATTAATTTTTAGATATATTATAGATGGAGGCAGTAGAGATATTCTCACTAAAGGGATAACAAGTGGAGATGTTTTCTAAGGTAAGATGTTCATCAAATCACTAAAGGGGTTCAGTCTTTGATCAGACAATATGGAAGAACTATGGGAATCTACAGGTAATGCTTATCTTAATAAAATTGACAAAAAAGACAATGACATTTGTCTTAAGAGTTTATAAAGAATGAGTTGTTGATTCTACTTGAGAACGAGTGATGTTTCTTTGAGTGGTGGTGTTTGTGCAGAATTTAGCCCATCAAGAGGAAGTACTCCAGTCCACCATAACTTCTCTACAGGGATCTCGCGAGTCAATGTTGGGGCAGGAAACAACAAGCCTCCTATTTCCTATATCAGCCTTCCCCAAATACCCCAGAAAAGAATATGTGAATATATGACCTGCTCAAAGTAAGCCTAAGAGGCAACTATGATTCAAGTAATCTTTTTCCTCTATAATCTTCCATTTTGTTTTATGTGTATAAAAGAGTGTGTAAATAAATGTCACAATGTTAAGTTTTTTGTTTTCTTTCAATTTGTTTTAGGAGATACGATAACAAGGAATTCAAGGAGAGAGAGATGATCTTCCCTCAAAGAACATAACATCCAGGTTTGCCACCTTCAAGATTTTCGTGATTTTTTTTATGTAAGTTTACAGTATATTTATTTATTGTTTGTGTTTTTGGGGTTGATTTTAATGAGGCCTAACTAACATTGGGTAGGGATTCATGATGAGAACAAGATGAACACAAAGTCCAAGGATAAAAGCAGCATCAGCCATAAGCTAATCGTGTGCCTAATGCCAAGTGGTTTTTAAATATCTCTTGTATTTATCATGGTGTATCATCCATATGATTGCGGGTCATGATACACCACCTTGGGATGCGATCCAATCGAGGTACGTTTTTCGTCCCTTGAGTCGAAAATTTCAGATTTAACTGATATGGTGAAGAAGATGGTTAGTAGTGAGGTGCCACAAGTGGGAATGTTTGGAATGTATCCTTACAACACTCATCCGATGGACACATGTCCAACTTTCCACTATAACACCGAGCCAGTCTACCCTTACGGAGAATTTCCATGCCCGAGCCAAGATTCTTTCAACTCGTACTCAAGCACCTACTATCCGGGATGGAAAGACCATCTAAATCCGAATGAGTACGAGTACAGATGGTAGGAGAATTCATTCCCTAGCTATGAACCGATACCACCGACAACACAACACTATTATGAGAACTCAGGTATGTCTTTGGAAGAGATGGTCCAACTAATATATCTTAATATGCAATTGCATTCATTTCAGCAAGAGACAAGGGCTCAAATTCGGAGTCTGGAGAATCAGATTAGTGAGTACATATCTTATCAAAGCCGATGGGAAGCTCAAGATGAAGAGCTGGGATTGATTGATAAGTGGAAAATAGAGACCTCCATCGAAGAAGATGACGAAGATGTGGTATCAAGTACATCTCATTTACTTATCGGTGACACCAAGGGAGAAGACGTTGAAATTCTAAAACCCGTGGTGGTACCTCCTCTTTTTCTTACGCCAATAGCGAATCTTATAAAGAAGATGAGAAAGTTAAGGACACCGGGAAAATCTTCACAGAACTCCAAAAACTGAAGATTGATGATGAGAAGGTAAACCCGGGATATGAAGACACCTTTGCAAAGCTACAAAGTGCGATATCGCTAGAGAGCAAATGATCCATGCTTGGAAGCCCGGTGGACTTCAAAGCGGACCAATACACGGTGAAGAAGCGTGTGTGGTACATTGATTTGTTAGATACCGAATATAAGTATGGAAGACGTCTATCCAAAGACATAAAAGAAAGGCGCTACATGGGAGGCAACCCATGGGTTTTAAATTTCTGCACTTGGTTTTAATTGTTTATTTTCTTTTATAGTTTTCTCTAACGTCGTCTAAGCTCTTATCTATATTTTTCAGGATTTCCTACTCCCGATTATTGGAAGATCAAAAGGGTGCACTCATCTTCACAAGATTCTTACATTGGGAGGTCACTCACTAATTTAGGGGAGTATTATGTTTTCCCTCTTCTTTGCATGCTTAGAGTGTCCTCTATATATTGAATACATTGAGGACAATGTATGAATTAAGTGTGGGGGTGGGGGTCATTTGCATGATTTGGAATTATTTTGATATATTTTTGCTTTTAAGGGTAGTTTTTTGAAAAAAATTGTGCTTAATTGTGGGTCGTTGTCCGTTTTGGCAATGTGTTAGCATGTTTTTAATGAGCTTAAATTGTTGATGATGATGAGTTTGGATGCATGTATAGCATGATTGAGTTTGATTGATAGCACTTAGAGTCGATTAGTGGTATTATACCGGTCAAAGATAGACTTTCGCGAATCTCTTGAACAATTTTTACAGTGTGAGACTTTGAGCCTACTAGACTAAATACTTTATATTAGTCTCTAATTCATTTCTTATGTGATTACGTCGTGCCTAGTTATGTTGTTGGTCCCGAAGGTGCTTAACAAGTTTGTAGAAGGGGGGGTTGAATACAAACACAAGATTTTAAAGTTTAATAAATTGTTTATTGATAAATCAAACACAATTTACAAGTCTGTTGTGGAATAAGATTAAGTAGAACTCAATCTAAACAAACTTAAGAAACACTAAGATGGTTGCACAAGAATATAGAGGATGAGAGATTGGAGAGTATAGAAAACAAGGGTTTCTATATTTTAGAATGATGAAGGCTTAGGGCAACTCTCAGATAGAGCTGTAATCTTTCTATTTATACCCTATGCATTAAATGCATGGAAGGGCACTTTACACGTGTCCTTCACTGATTGGCTGAGAGGGTCTGACTTTGGGAGACAGGCTTTCGGCCGTATTATGAACATTGTAGTTGACAGAGTTGTTGTACGAATTGTAGCAGAGGTATGTCCGTTCTGACACATCGTATTGGGTGTGCAAGGGAAAGACAAAATAGACTTGAGACATAAGTTAAGTGATCATCGATCGCTGAATATCTCTTCCTTCAGAGATACAAAGAAGTTCAACTATCGCTGAAGCTTTTCCTCAGGTTTCTTTGCGTGTGTAGATTTGTCTTGCTTCACTGATATCCGCATCAGGTCACTAGTAGACTTGTCTTTGTTCAACAACTTCGTCTTCAATTCAGCTATGAACATCTGTTGACGCGAAACTTGTTTTCAGGGATTACGTCTAACTGTTTACATCAGAAATCATCAACGATACTGAACATACTCAGTATTGAATCGCTGATAGTGAAACACTAATACATATGAATGTTTACAAGAAAGATCATCAGTGATAACTGAACAAACTCAGTCTGATCGCTGATGATGAAACACTAATACATATTATTTAAACGTAAATTTCACTAAGTATAGAAGAGGGTCTTTATCAAATCACTGAGAGAGTTTGGATCAACAATCTCCCCCTATTTGATAATGACAAAGTAACTGAAGAAAATTACTTTTTAATTCAAAATGAGGAATAATCAGGACTCATAACATACATGTCCCAATTACTATTTTGAGGGATCTTTTACAGTACTGATAGGGTTAAGTACTTCACTGAAATTTTCATTAATTCAAGGAAAGAATTACAAGATGTGAAAATATAAAGTATAAGTGAAGAACTAACTACTGTAAGTCTAACTAATAGATTACAAGAATTAAGAGACTAATCTATCAACTATCTAGATGAGATTTTAGAACCTTTATCATATAGTCAGGTACTACTTCTCCTCTTTGCCTTCGATCTGCTGATTCTTGACGAATGATTGTCTTGATCGGTTCAACTGATGTAGAGAAGTCGCACCATAGACACAAAAGATCTTTGACATGACTCAGGGAGCAGATGGGAATCTCAAAGACTCTTTGAAATCTAAGTACCCCTTCATCATCTCTGAAGAAGATTCCATGAGGATTGTTGAGTACTTGCCCGAGAATATATGGTCCACCAGGAGGCAGGGATAGGTCTAGAACTGAGAGATCAGGAGGAGGACCAAACAATGCTTCCTTTGAGAATTTGATGTAGGTGTCGTTTCTGCTGGCAGCGATGTTTTCAGAGGAGGAAGAAGCAGGCTTTCTTTTGATTTGTATTGGTTTAGAAGGAAGAGCAGATGGCACGTTTAAGACTGCAGAGACTCTGTTGATGAGGGATTCTAGGATGCCTTCGACATAGCCTCTGTAGGTTGACTTAGATTTCTTCAGCGCATCTTTCAACTCTAGCCATTCCATATAGCCAAAACTTTCAAGCTTTGAAACGAACATAGCCTTTGAGCTTTCATCCTCTCTGATTACCTCCATGGTGACAAAAAATTGGTCCTTCTTCTTTCTTCCAGAGATGACAACGACTGTTATCTTCAATGGGTCGGAGCGATAGTCGACTTTATGCTTACACCATTCGACAGTGTTATCGCTGACGGCTTGTTCTTTTGAGCTCTCCTCTTCAATTTCTTTGAGTAGAGCAACCTGAACTTCCACTGGATTTTTCTTTAGTTTCTTGTCTTTGACCTGAGAGGACTGAATCTTGAGAGCTAGATTTGCATCTTTTTGACATTCAACGATCAGTTTCTCAGCTCTGACAGATTCTTCAATTTCAGCTTCAGTCAGGAAGTCAAGCTCTGTAGATGGAGTTTGAAGAGGGATCTTTAGCCGTTGACTCTCCAGATGAGAGATCATCTCTGTTCTTATGTTCAGTTCTTTCTCTGACCAATGAGCTGGTCTGGAGGGCCTTCCTGGGTGGAACAGGGATTCTTCTTCTTCTTCTTCTTCTTCTTCTTGTTAATCGATCTCACTGAATGAGATTGAGATTATTTGTTCTTCAGCTCTAGAGGCTGGGATTATTTGGAGTTCTGTTCCCTTAAGCAGGGGAGAGAACTGTCTGGTTAAGAAGTAAAAAGGAGTTAGTGTATATTTAGGGAAGAGAAAGATAAAGGATTAGAAAGAGACAGGGATGTGGTAGGTATAGAAAGAAATGGGTATGATATAAAGACATACCTGAGAAGGATTCTCCCCCTCAGATTGTGAGACTATGTTCAGGTTTCCCTCAAAAACTATACCCTTCTGCTTGCCTTGGGAAGGAGTACCTGAAGAAGTTTCACTTCTCCCCCCTGCTGTGACAACTCCTTTCGAAGCTGTCGTTGAAGAGACGTTCACCGCTGAGAACCAGAGAGATTGGTCTTCCTCATCATCGTCGTCGTCATCAGCTTGTTGCTCTTTCTCTTGATCCTGAAGATCAAGATCTTCATCATCTTCTTCTTCCTCCTCCTCTTCTTCTTCGTCTAGAACTTGATTAAGTACAGAAGATGGAGGGGTTTTGTCAGCAACCTTCTCCCCCTCAACATGAGAGGGAGGTTGAAGGATCCGAAGCGGTGGCTGCTACAAGAATGGAATATTCCATAGCATTCGCTTCTGAAAGAATTTGAACTAATTGTGCCACAGTTGAGCGTTTCTGTCCAATCGCTACATAGACACAATACAATGTCTCACTCTCAGAGGTGATCCTTGAGTTCATTTGCTTTTGGTTTAATATGGTATCGATAGCAATAGCTGTTTTTCCAGTTTGTCGGTCTATTGGCGAATACCACATATGATCGAGAAAAGAGTACCTATAATCACATGAAAACCATGAAAGCCAGTTGCTAAGAAAAAGGTAGAACCATAAATACTATCCGAAATTGTGGAGGGCGCTTGATAATATTCCATTCCTTGAAAGGCGGTGAATACTAGAGCCAGCGAAACGGTAGCTACTAAAGCGTAAACTGCTCGTTTTTCCTTCCCCGCGAGTATAGCATGATGAGCCCAAGTTACGGCAGCTCCGAATGACCGGGGACAAGGTACTCAGTTGTGGAAGGGCACTGCCTCACATTAGTCTTTGTTACTCAGAAGTTGCGTCACTACTTCATGTCCTTCACAGTTCATATTGTGACAAGATGTTACGATGGCTTCGGATGAGAGAGGGTGGTCGTAGATCATAGTTCAGTCTGTTATCCCCGGCGTACCTTTGATCCGTTGAGCGAGAGCCCTTCCACACGGGACCCCGAAAACAAGATTTACGCAGAAAGGTAGCGAACTCTTTTTGCTCAATAGCTAAATAAAGATAAACCAAACCACCCGAAGAGGAATGAAAGCTTCAAATCGAGTTCTCTCTAGTAAAGAAGTGGATTTCCTTAAATTATCGGACGATGAAGGGGCCCTTCTCACTTAGTGGAAAAAGTACTCAAATTGGCAATACGAACTTAATGGTTAGCTTTTGATGCCACCATACCATAGGGGCTCTAGCTTACGACTATCAAAAAGAAGGCGATAGGGAAAGGCACCGCTAGATCGACTTTCAAAGTACGGCTGGATGGGAATGATTTCTGGGGAAGAAGCCTCGGCTGCCATGCCAGCTCGATCTAAGGTGGGAAGGGATCGAGACCTTTCTCGCGAGCTTTCTCCCCCTCTTTGTCTTTATCAGCGTGAGGGAGCTCAGTGGTTGAAGGTGTAGCTTTTGTAGTTGCCAGAGATCGGACTTCAGCCTCCAAACGCTCGAGACGGCCCTCGATGACAGGAATGTCTGAAGTAGCCTGATGAATAAATTCAACGGCTATGTTCAGAGATGTACGATCATTCTCTGTAAAGGAAGGCGTGGGCGTTGGAGCTGGTTCAATCAGCTTGAGGAGCACTTGCTGAAGCATGGATGTGCAAGAGTCAACCTTAAGAGAAAGGTCCTTAAAGTCATCTCTAAGGGTGTTCTTCAATCCCTGAATAAGATAGACCTGTTGCTGAGTCCCGACAAGGTCTTCCTTGATCTTGACGATGTCCTCCTGAACTGTTGTGAGCTGAGAAGAGTCAGCTTTGGAGGAGGAGGCATCAGTCAACTTCTTTAGCTCCTCACCAACGAGATTGACAACACCAGTGGATTCATTGACAGAGGTGGTGAGAGACTCCACTTTTTCAGCAAGTATGTTGACGTGAGCGTCAACAGTAGCCAAAGTAGGACCTGCGTTTTCAAACATGTTATAGAAGTGCATAGATTCTTCAAACGTTTGATTGTCAGGTCCTATTGGTGCAAACTGAGGTTGTTGTGAAAGAGATGGAGGATTAGAGACCAAAGAAATAGAAGGATGAGTAACGGGGATAAAAGAAATTTGGATAGTGGAAGTTACCTCAGGAGGTTGTTGAAGAACTGAGGTGATGGGTGGCGTCATTGTTGTCGTGGCAGCGATTGTCATCGCTGGCACGGATGATGTGGTGGTTACTAAAGTTGTGGAGGAGATACCCATGAAACCATCCAAAGTAGTTTGTTGAGAAACTACTTCAGGCATTGAACCAGTAGTGGTGGTCTCCTTAGTATTTTTGGCCTTCTTAGAAGGACCATGAAGACTAGCTGATGGTCGTTTGTGAGAGGTGGTAGCGGCAGGGATAGTAGGAGAAGGAACCCCTTGCGTGGCCGCTAAAAGAGAAGAATGTAGAGAGAGACGGGTGCGGAGAGTTGAAAGACTTACCTCGTTGACGACCGGCTTGACCTCCAGCGATCGCTGACCCACTTTGGAAAAAGTACCATCCTAAGTAGATGGGTACTTGTCAGCATAGAGAAACCGTAGGTACGCACAAATAAAGCGTACGTATGGGATCTTGGGACCCCTCTCCGTATTTTCTATCTTTGACTTAAGGTCATCAAAGATAGCGCCAGCGTAGTCGAAATGTTTTCCAGTGATGACTGAATAGCCCATCTGGAGCTGAAATTTGCTCGCCTGATCTAAGGAGCCAATCTTCCCACTCATGCTTTGAATGATGTGTGAGAAGATGTAGTTCAGTTGAGAAGGCATGTTTGCCTTCTGGATCTTTGTCAGGCGCTTGTTGGGGATGGTGGAGCGTGGCTTGTTGTCCCAGCAGTACTCCATGTCATCCAAGAACTGGATGAGTTCAACATTAGTAGGGAGGGCATCGAATCCAACTTTTGTCTTCTCAAGGAGTCGTAGTGCCTTCCTAAGACCATAGGCAGTGAGCATGCCTGATCCTAGTTCAGTAGAGAATGAAATATCGGGAACCACTTCACCCTTCTTGTTGGTGATGGCGGCTTCATCAGTTGTGAACCAAAACTGTTGTAGGAGAGTTTTGGAAGGTTTTAGGTCCACATTGAGAGTGTAGGCCAAGCAAGACTGCTTCAGAAATGCAACAACTTCCACCAGGTGTGGGTATTTGTCAGCTTCAAATTCCAACCTTGCGAGATGGTTGTTCTTTGGGACCTCGGATTCAGATATGTTGAACTTGACGTTCTTTGAAGCAATAAGCGAAGCTTGGGCCATTTCTGAATATAGAAAGAAAAATAGAATAGATGGAAAGGTTTAGAGTCCAAAAATAAATAAGATATTTTTACCAGTTTCTGTATTTAGAAAGAAACATAGAAAAAACCAAGTTATTTTCAGAGTAAAACAATGTTCTTTGTCAAGAAGAAAGAACATGGAGAAAACCAAAAGTTTTTAAACAAGATAAAATCAAAAGAAATGATTTTAATGTTGAGAAAACTTGTAAAATCCATGATAAAGAAATATGCAGGATTTTAAGAAGTTAAGAATATGAGAAACAAAAACCTGTTGATCTTGAAGAAGATGAAGATTCAAAGACTGGAATGGTGTTTGTTTGCTTGAATGCCTTGAGAGAGTTTTTCTTGCTTGAGAAGTTTTTCAGAAAGCGTAAAAAGATAAGAATGAAAAAGGCATTCTTTTTACATGAAGAGAGAGAGAGAGACAGAGAATGAGTGAGGCAGGAAAACAAATGCTCATCATGACATGGACACGTTTTACGAAGTTGATTGGATAGAAGGGCAACGGACGAACGTGTCAGACATGTCGTGGATTGTCAGTTCAAATGACGTAATAGGAGAGAGAAAAATTTTCATTTGTCCTTTTTGAAATTATCTCTGAAGAAAAGTCAGAGATAGGTTTTCTTTTTGAAGGAACCTCTGATAAAAGTCAGAGATTGATTTTCTTTTCAAAAGGATCACTGATGAGAAATGTTAGTGATAGATTTTGTTTATGAAAAAACTTTTAATCATTTGAAGAATAATCAGTGATTAAAGTTTTGATTTTGAAAAAAAATGTCTTACTGAATGAACATTCAGTGATTGAGAGTGAGAGAACATACCTAAGAGTCAGAGATTTGTTCAGAGATTAAGTGATAAAGGGGAACTTTGAATCACTGACATAATGCGTGAAAGATGAAGAATCACTCTTCAAGATTTAGCATTCCAAGCTCACTAATGAGAAAGTTGAACCTTGTCTCATCAAGAGGTTTGGTGAATAAATCAACTCGCTGATAGTCAGTGGGGATAAAATGAAGTTCAATATCACCATTCATCACATGATCTCTGATAAAATGATATCTGATCTCTATGTGTTTTGTCTTTGAATGTAGCACTGGATTATTTGCTATAGCGATAGCACTAGTGCTGTCGCAATAGATTGTTTAATCTGAAGAGCAAGAATGTATGTTAGTTCGCCCATCATACTCATCTTGTATTCTTTCTTCATTCTTTCAGCGAAACGAGTACATAGAGATGGGTTAGTAGAACCAAATATTATGTCATTGACATATATTTGTACAAGAATAATATGACCTTTTATCTTTCTAAAAAACAATGTATTATCAATTCTACCACGTTCAAAATTTTCAGAGATAAGAAAAGATGAGAGAGTGTCATACCAAGCACGAGGGGCTTGTTTTAGACTATAGAGAGCCTTATCCAATTTATAAACATAATTTGGATGCTTAGGGTTAGAGAACCCTGGGGGTTGTTCTACATAGACTTCTTCATTCAGCTTTCCATTTAAGAACGCTGATTTTACATCCATTTGATATACAATGAAGTCTTTGTAAACAACATAAGCTAAGAAGAGTCGAATTGCTTCGATCCTAGCCACAGGGGCAAAGGTTTCATCATAGTCTATGCCTTCCTCTTGTCTGTATCCCTGAGCAACAAGTCTAGCCTTGTTACGGGTTAAAGTTCCATGTTCATCTAACTTGTTTCTAAACACCCATTTGGTGCCTATAACAGTTTTATCAGATGGTCTAGGAACGAGATTCCAAACTTTGTTACGAGTAAACTCAGTCAGCTCTTCTTGCATAGCGCTGACCCTGTTTGGATCTCTGAGGGCATCACTTGTCTTCTTTGGCTCAATTAAAGAAATAAAGTTAACAAAGAGGCAGATATTACCTGAACTTCGTCGAGTCTGAATACCTGAGTCGGGATCACCAAGAATTTGATCTATGGGGTGATCTCTGGTCCATCGCTGAGCTGGAGCATGATCGCTCACTTCAGGAGTTGGATCAACAATAGGAATGTTCACTTATGAAGAAGCCTGAGGTTCATCAGCTATTAAGTGTTGAGTGTCAGACAGACCATTGTTTTCAGAGAGATTTTTAGACAAAGATGGATCTGATGGAGGGAGTGTGTTTAGAGGCTCAGCTGAAACCCATGAGGTGGATTCAGCGTTAGGAGGTTTGATGTTTGGATCATCATAAACAGTTTGAGGATCTATGTGCTGATGGTTTGAGTAGAAGGGTTCTGTTTCTCTGTAATGAGAAAACATCCAAGCATTTAACTCTTCATTGTCAGTGATTGGTTTGGAGTTCGATGAGTGAGTTTCATCAAAGGTGACATGAATTGTTTCTTCCACAGTTTGTCTTCTCTTGTTGAAGACTCTGTAGGCTTTGAGATAGAGGAATATCCAAGAAATATTCCGTCGTCAGCTTTTGGATCGAACTTTGTAGATCTTTGTTGTTTTGAATGAAACATTGACAACCAAAGATATGAAGAAAACTGATAGAGGGTTTTCTTCCATGAAATAGTTCATAAGTTGTCTTTCCAAATCGCTTTACTATCAACGATCTGTTTTGAGTAAAACATGCAGTATTCACAACTTCAGCCCAAAATTGAGTAGGGAGGTGAGAATCGTTGAGCATTGATCTAGCAGCTTCAATGATCATTCTGTTTCTTCTTTCAGCGACTCCGTTTTGCTGAGGCGTTTTTACTGAAGAAAAGTTGTGAGAAATTCCCTTGTTCTCAAAGAAATTGATCAGAGAACTGTTTTTGAATTCAGTTTCATGATCACTTCTTTTTGAACGAACAGTAAGATTATTCAGCACTTCCATCTTTTTAACAAAAGATATTAGTTCTTCTGGAGTATCACTCTTGCAGCGAAGAAAGATAACCCAGGTGTAGTGAGAGTATTCATCTACAATGATAAGTGTATATTTCTTTCCAGTTATGGATTGGATATTGACAGGGCCAAATAAATCCATATGCAATAGTTGAAGAGAACTTGTCACTGAGGAAACTTGTTTAGATTTGAAACTAGCTTTTGTCTGTTTTCCTTTTTCACATGCTGAACATAGAGATTCCTTAGCATATGAGTGCTGAGGAAGACCAGAAACCAGTTCCTTAGATGAGAGAGAATTCAGGGTTTTGAAGTTTAGATGAGAGAGCCTTTTGTGCCATAGCCAGTTGACATCAGAAGAGGCTTTAGAAAGAAAATATACGTTTTCAGTGGTAGTAGAGTCCATATCTATTACATAGACATTTTCCTTACGATAACCACTGAGAACAAGTTTCCCTTTCTCATTGACCACTTAACATGCTTTCTTGGTAAAGTGAACTTCATAGTCTTTGTCACATAGATGACTCATGCTCAGAAGATTGTGCTTCAGTCCATCTACGTACGCGACTCTTCTGAAGGTAGTTGTCCCATTGCTGAGGACACCAAACCCTCGGGTATATCCTTTTCCATTTCCACCAAAGGTCACTGAGGGACCTTTCTCTTCCTTGTATTCAGTGAGCATGTCTTTTTGTCATGTCATATGTGGATAGCATCTACTATCAAGATACCAGATGCCCTTTGATCCCTGCAAACATAAGGAAGATTAAGCTTTGTTTGGTACCCACTTTTCAATGGGTCCTTTAGGGTTAGTGGAGATGGAAGGTTCAACAATCTTCACAGTAGATGAAGATTCAGCTTCAGTGGTAACCTTCACTTTGGTTAATTTCTTAACCTTAGTGGTATTTTTCACCTTGGTCGATTTCTCAGCTTTGGTGACCTTCTCAGCCTTGGAGGCATTCATCTTCACTTTAGCTGTTTTATCAGCTTTAGTGGCAGTTGGACATTGGCTAGCAATATGGTCAGTAAATCCACAGTGATAGCTTTTTCTATATTTGAAGGTGGTTTTAGGACCATGAGTAGCGAGTTTTGAGAATTTTAGATGAGCAGGGCCAACTCCAAGAATGCCTTTAGCGTGAGATCTAGGAGGAATTTTCATTTCTTCAGATCTTTTAGGCTTAAGATCAATCTTCAGCTTTGGAGGACAGAGATCAAAGATTTCTATCACAGAGCTAGACGATCGATTTACTGAAGGTTTTGAAGGAACTTTCAACTTTGCTTTCTTGGTAGCCTTCTGAGGATGGAAAATGGATTTTCCTTTATTTGCAGACTTAGAGCCTTTTGATATTTCCTCAGGGGTAGGATTAGAATAAGATGAAGAATAGCATTGAGCATAAGAAGTGTCAGGGATAGAAGAGACAAACATTCCAAACTTAAGCATGAAACTATCTTCTTTAGGTTCATCCTGTGGTTTCCAAAAACCAAGACCAGTTCTATCACTGGCAGTGATCTGAGCACTTATAATCTCAGTGATCTTTGTTGAGGATTTGCACCATCCTTCAACAGTAGCCTTCTCTGCTTTTAGAGCAGCGATGGCTTGTTCGCGTTCTATGCTGATGATTTCATTAACAATGACTTGATCTTTCAAACTTTCCTCTAAAAGAGTCAGTTCTCTGATCTTTTCATGACATTTTTCTAGCTGTTCAGTTAAGTCAATGTTTTTGTTTTAACTAGAGTTTTTCCGTTTAGAGCATTGTATAGATCAATCGTCAGCACATCAACAGCGCGACTTCTCTCTGCTTCAGATAGAGAGGGATTAGTAGAGATAGATACCTGAGATGAGATATAGCTCATGGAAGTACTGGTTGGTTCTTCCACTTCTTCTTTAATCTCTGCCATAAGACAGAGATTAGCGACTTCTTCTTCATCAGAACTTGATTCTTTTGATTAAGCCCAGTCATGTTCTTCAGCGATGAGTCATTTACCTTTTCTTTTATAGTTTTTCAACTTTTGATATTTTTCTTTCAGTTTAAGGTATTTGTCATCGCTGGATCTTCTGGAAGTAGAAGGTTTGAAGACTTTCTTCGACCTGCACTCACTTGAAAAGTGTCCAATCTTTTCGCAGTTAAAACAGGTAGCAGTAACCTTATCAACAGGGGTTGATTTTGGCTTGTCAGTGAGAGAGAGAGAGGCTTATTTCTTCGGAAATTTCTCTTTCTTGCAAATCTCTTAAAAGAGTTTGTCAAGAGTGCTAAGGACTCATCAAACTCTGAAAGATCAGTGTCTGATAGTTCCTCAGATTTAGAATCTAACTCAGTGATAGTGAGAGTAGATCGTTGAGATGGAGTTATCTCTGAAGAGACTAAAGCAACATGAGTGCTTTTGGAGTCTTTAGAGTCTTTTACAAGATTATTCTTTAGGAGATTTGATTGCTCATAGTTGAGCAATATTCCATACAAGGTGCTGAGAGAAAGAGAATTTAAGTCTTTTGTCAGCTTGAGACATATTGAATAACTGTCCCAGCTTTCAGAAAGACATTCTAAGAATTTGGTTAAGACCTCAGAATTAGAATAGGTCCTACCAACGGTTCTTAGATCAATGATTAAGCAGTTAAACCTCTGGTGAACGTCAGAAAGAGATTCGTTCTTACCAGCGATAAAACTTGCATACTGTCTTACCAAGTTAATCTTTCGAGTTTCTTGGATTTCAGTGGTGCCTTCATATTGAACACATATAGTGTCCCACATTTCCTTAGAAGTTTTAAGATGCATGATGGAATGGAAAGCTTCATCAGGCAGATCCATAGAGATAATGGTTTTTGCCTTTGTATCTAGACCTACTTTCTTTTTGTCTTCATCACTCCACTATCTTATCTCCTTAAGAGCATAACGCTCAGGGACAACAGGAGTGATAGCAGTAGCGGGAACGACAACTATGATTGTAAAGGGTTCATGGGGTCCATTAGCTACATAATCAAGTATAGTAGGGTCTACACCTTCTAGGAATAGCATCATTCGATTTTTCCAGTGAGCAAAGTTATCTTTGCTAAATCGAGGAGGTTTAGAGAGTGAACCACTATCATAGTAGTTTGTGTTTGTGTTAAGTGCCATTTAGAATAGCAAGGAAGGGAATAAAGCAAGATCTTGTTTATTAGATTGAACAGTCTGCTCTTATGCCACTTGTTGGTCCCGAAGGTGCTTAACAAGTTTGTAGAAGGGGGGGGGGGGTTGAATACAAACACAAGATTTTAAAGTTTAATAAATTGTTTATTGATAAATCAAACACAATCTACAAGTCTGTTGCGGAATAAGATTAAGTAGAACTCAATCTAAACAAACTTAAGAAACACTAAGATGGTTGCACAAGAATATAGAGAATGGGAGATTTTAGAAGTATAGAAAACAAGGGTTTCTATATCTTAGAAAGATGAAGGCTCGGGGGCTTCAGATGGAGAGGTGATATTTCTATTTATACGCTATGCATTAAATGCATGGCAGGGTACTTTACACGTGTCCTTCATTGATTGGCAGAGAGGGTCTGACTTTGGGAGACATGGTTTCTGCTATATCATGAACAATGTAGTTGACAGAGTTGTTGTACGATTTGTGGCAGAGGTATGTCCGTTCTGACACATCGTACTGGGTGTGCAAGGGAAAGACAAAAGAGACTTGCTCCAATAAGCTAAGTGATCATCGATCGCTGAATATCTCTTCCTTCAGAGATACAAAGAAGTTCATCTATCACTGAAGCTTTTCCTCAGGTTTCTTCGCGTGTGTAGATTTTTCTTGCTTCACTAATATCCGCATCAGGTCACTAGTAGACTTGTCTTTGTTCAGCAGCTTCGTCTTCGATTCAGCTATGAACATCTGTTGACGCGAAACTTGTCTTCAGAGATTACGTCTAACTGTTTACATCAGAAATCATCAGCGATACTGAACATACTCAGTATTGAATCGCTGATAGTGAAACACTAATACATATGAATGTTTACCAGAAAGATCATTAGTAATAACTGAACAGACTCAGTCTGATCGCTGATGATGAAACACTAATACATATTATTTAAACGTAATTTTCACTAAGTATAGAAGAGGGTCTTTATCAAATCACTGAGAGAGTTTGGATCAACATATGTATCTCTAGAACTTGACTTGTCTCTCCTTAAGACTACATGATATTTACATGCTAATAAATATGATAAAGGCCATCGGTTGCTCATTTTGTTAACCCATCAGCCTTAAGCCTACCTTTTATGTTATTATACCCTTTTTGCACACCACTTTGAGCCTTAACCCATGTCTTTTGTCACGAACATCGTGAACCGATCCAAACACGACCCACCTGACCAATCACCAATAGAGTGTCTCGGTATCCCTATATGCTCAAAAGTAGAACTTGTATGTTGGGAAAAGAAAAAAAAAGAAAAAAAGGCAAATAAAAAATTCAAAAAGAAAAAGAATTCTATGAGAAAAGATGCCATCAATAAATATATAAAGTAAGACGACGTAAAAGAGGATAAGGTTAAATTATATGTTACATCTTTATTCCTTATAGTAAAAAGGGAATTACGCTTCAATAAATAGATATGGAACACCCTTTGAGGAGAGAGTTTCATGTAAATAACCAATTTCTCCATTGGTGTAAGGTCTTTAGTCACTTTTTTTCCAAAACACATCCATACCTAACCCATAGCCTTATTTTACGTTACACCCTCAAAGTCCTTTTGATTTATATGCATGTATTTTATCCAAGTAGTGGAGGGTGAGAGACATTTCAAGCTTATGGTAGGTATGTGCTAGAGTAGTGACGGTTTGAGTGATACACCCTAGCCGATGGAGTGAATTGAGTGTCATTTTGTTAATCCTATTTGTGAGAGTTCTCGAGATTAGCTTGGGTCTACTTGATTGCATGTGTACCCACTTTTCGATGCTTTGTTGATAAAATCTTGAGTTCATGAAATGTTATACGTGTTGATATTCTCGTTTGATTTATTTACATCACTACGTGCAAGCTTAAGTCATTGCCGGAACGGACAATGATCTAAGTGTGGGGGAATTTGATGAGTGCCAATTTTATATACATTTTATGTTAAATTCTCTGTGAAATTGATGTTCATATGACGAGTAAATGCTTATTATAATGAGAGTTGTTATTTAATTAGTTGACGCAAGAAAAATAGAGAAGAAAAGAAGCAATCCAGGTGAACATCCCATTTTCCAAGGCAAAGCTACTTTGAAGTGAGTTGCTTCATTTCCAACCCACTAGAAACTCTCTTCCAGCACTGCCATGTTCCAAGCTACTTTGAACTGAGTTGTTGCATTGCCAACCCACACCAAACTCACTTCGGGCATTGAATTCCCACGACTAAAGGCCAACTTCAGGCTACTTTGAAGTGAGTTGCTTGTCTACCCAACTCATGCCAAACCCACTTCAGATCATGGGCCTTAGCAGATCGTGGGCCTCCTTTCTTTTAGGAGCAATTTCCAAACTTTTGGGTATAAAAGGCTTTTTGTAACCGACATTTGGGAGACATTCATTTCGGGGGAATCGCACGAGAGGAGAAGAAGACGATTTTGGGGGAACAACAATTGGTATTTTCTTCCATCAATTAGGTATTTTAAATTAGGTTTAATCTTTGTTTTTTTTATTATCCTTCTATGTTAGAGCAATGAGTTTATAATCATTTGGCTCGGATTGTGTTGAGACTTGTTAAACAATTTCATATCATTTGATTTCCATTTATGCAAACCTTGATTTAATCGTTATCATTGTTGGGTTATTTATTTAAGTTTACACCCTTGAATAGTTTAACCTAATTGTGAATTGCTAGATAAAATTGTGAATCCGCAATTGTTCTCAATTCTATTTTAGTAGAGAATAATACTTCAATTGATTGGGCGTCTGATTAATTTTAGTGTTGTGGGTTTGTTTAATCTAGTCTGAATGGTCAGCGTATGATCATTGGCTAGGAATGGTGTTTGCTTAATCTTAAAGCAACCGATAATTGAACTCTATGTTCGTAACTAGATTAGATTAACCGGTTAGAAATTAGTCATTGAGCTTCTCGTGCTAATCGACATTTGACAAACGGTGTATCGATGCGTATCGATACTCACCCATTCTGGAATAAAATGAGAAAAATCTTTTTAAGAACAAGTATATGATACATGATCCGGTCCATGATTTACAGTCATTGCTAGTTTATAATCCACCCCCCTCTGTACATAAAGCGTAGAAATTGACACCGTTCACATCCAATTTCTGTGAAATTGACCTACTTGCCACTATTACAATTTAGGTTGTAATTTAAGGTAATAAAATAATTTATTATTTGTTGGGCTCGACACCCGTCACACATCAAAAGCTCTGCGAGTTCTTCAAGGATGAATCTTGCAAAATCTACAAATCTTGCGAGTTCTTGAGTTTTTCGACTCAAAAACTTAAAATCCAGCCTTAAATCAATCCAATACACCAAATCTGCTTCTGAAACTTGAACAATTCAATCTCGAGCACAAATCGAGCACAAAACTAATTCATGATTAGAGCCAAAAACAACAAAATTACAAAATTTATCAAAATTACAGTGCGTACAAACTTAGAACACGAATTTCACAAAAATCCAAAATTCACAGAATCTAATGTGAATTTGACAATACAAATAAAATCAAACATGTTCTATGCACCAATTAAAATACAAATATAACTATTGCAAATAGAAATAACACCTAAATCAACAGATTCGATTTTGACAGTACACTTTGCGAGTTCTTGAACAAATCGGCCAAATTCTCAGATTTTGATCATGATTCTGAATTTTGCTTTCTCTGATACCAATTGTTAATCCCAGTTTGTGCAAGATTATCAAGATTAACAACGAATTTCGATCTCAAATCTCATATGTCATTGATATGAACTTACAGTTTACAATCTCTCTCTACTTTCTCTCTCTAAGATATGCAATATGATTCTCAATTGTAAGCACACGTCTAAGTTCTACACACAATATTACAAAAGAAACACTATTTATACTAAGGAACAAATACAACAAACAACTAAACTAACAAGGCTTGACTTTGGTTGACTTTGACTTTCCACTTGATGACTTTGACTTTGCATTCTTAAGGCTTTGACTTGGGCTTTTGACTTTCAATCTAGATGATCTTGAAGATAACAATTTATGCTCTAACATTAAAGTTCGAGGATAAGTAGTTCTTCGTTTCACATATGCCTTCTAGATTGGTTCCGATGATCAACATATCATCAACATAAAGACAGATTATTACAGTGGATTCTTTTGTACATTTTGAGTAAATGCACCGATCGGATCCATTATGTCGGAATCTGAAAGAGGTGATAGTTGTATCAAATCTCTCATGCCACTGTTTGGGGGTTTGTTTTAAACCGTACAGAGATTTAATAAGTCTACATACTTTGTTCCAGGTACCATAAACCCTTCTAGTTGCTCTATATAAACCTCCTCATTTAAATAACCATTCAAAAAGGCTGTTTTCACATCCATTTGATGAATGTACAATCCTTTTATGGCTGAGATTGCTATAAGAGTTCAGATAGAACTAATTCTAGCAACCGGAGCATAGGTGTCAAAGTAATCGACACCCTCTTTATATCTATATCCTTTGGCTACCAATCTAGCTTTAAATGCTGAGATTGAACCATCCGGGTGCAACTTTCTTTTGAATACCCACTTAGAACCTATGGGCTTTGCTCCCTTGGGTAAATCGGCTAATTCCCAGGTTCCATTTTCCCATAATAGAGTCTATTTCATCATTTATTGCTTCTTTCCATAGTGGAGAATCCCTTGAAGACATGGCGTCTTTATAAGTCTTAGAATCATCTTCGATGTTAATAGAAAAAATGACCTCTTTTGTTACCTTCTTTTGTGTCCCTTCTACCAAGTATGAGAAGAAATCATCTCCTAGACTTTTATCTTTTCTTGCTCTAGTGCTTCTACGTGGTTCGTCAACCTTGTTTGAGGTTTTCGAACTATCACGAGATGTACTAGGAAGATTTGAAGCCAATGTTCTTTATGAGTTTTCAACATCTTCTGAAAATTTGTCTTCAAAGAATTCCACATCCCTAGATTCTACTATTACTCCTGATTCTTTATCCAGTAACCTATAAGCCTTGCTATTTCTAGCATATCCCACAAATATGATTTTAATAGCATAAGCTCCCAATTTAGATCTTTTCGGATCAGGAGTTCGATAGTAGGCAACACAACCCCAGACTCTAAAATAATTCAGGTTAGGTTTCCTTCATTTCCATAGCTCGTATGGGCTAGTTGGGATCACACGGCTAGTGATCCGATTGTGAATATGGCAAGCAACCAATAAGTCTTCTCCCCACAGATTGTTTGGTAGACCCGCTTGGTTCAATACACAGTTGAATATTTCGACAATGGTTCTGTTGATCCATGCTCTCTCAGTGATTTGATAAAGACCCTTTTCTATACTTAGTGAAAATTACGTTTAATAAATATGTATTAGTGTTTCATCATCAGCGATCAGACTGAGTCTGTTCAGTTATCACTAATGATCTTTCTTGTAAACATTCATATGTATTATTGTTTCACAATCAACGATTAAATATATTGAGTATGTTTAGTATCGTTGATAGTTTCTGATGTAAACAGTTAGACGTAATCTCTGAAGACAAGTTTCGCGTCAACAAATGTTCATAGCTGAATCGAAGATGAAGTTGCTGAACAAAAGACAAGTCTACTCGTGACCTGATGCGGATATCAGCAAAGCAAAGACAAATCTTCACACGCGAAGAAACCTGAGGAAAAGATTCAGCGATAGCTGAACTTCTTTGTATCTCTGAAGGAAGAGATATTCAGCGATCGATGATCACTTAGCTTATGCCTTAAGTCTCTTTTGTCTTTCCCTTGCACACCCAGTACGATGTGTCAGAACGGACATACCTCTGCGACAATTCGTACAACAACTCTGTCAACTACACTATTCATAATTCGGCTGAAAGCATGCCTCCCAAAGTCAGACCCTCTCAGCCAATCAATGAAGGACACATGTAAAGTGCCCTTCCTTGCATTTAATGCATAAGGTATTAATAGAAAGATTAAAACTCTATCTGAGAGTTGCCCTAAGCCTTCATCTTTCTAAATTATAGAAACCCTTGTTTTCTATACTTTCCAATCTCCCATTCTCTATATTCTTGTGCAACCATCTTAATATTTCTTTCGTTTGTTTAGATTGAGTTCTACTTAATATTATTCCGCAACAGACATGTAAATTGTGTTTGTTTTATCAATAAACAATTTATTAAACTTTAAAATCTTGTGTTTGTATTCAACCCCCCCTTTCTACAAACTTGTTAAGTACCTTCGGGACCAACAAGTGGTATCAGAGCAGACTGTTTAATCTAATAAACAATATCTTGCTTTATTATCTTCCTTGCTATTCTAAATGGCACTTAACACAAACACAAACTACTATGATAATGGTTCACTTTCTAAACCTCCTCGATTTAGCAGAGATAAGTTTGCTCACTGGAAAAATCGAATGATGCTATTCCTAGAAGGTGTAGACCCTACTATACCTGATTACGTAGCAAATGGACCCTATGAACCTTTCTCAATCATAGTTGTCGTTCCCTCTACTGCTACCACTCCTGCTGTCCCTGAGCGTTATGCTCTTAAGGAAATAAGATAGTGGAGTGATAAAGACAAAAAGAAAGTCGGTCTAGATGCAAAGGCAAAAACCATTATCTTTATGGCTCTGTCTGATGAATCTTTCCATTCCATCATGCATCTTAAAACTGTCAAGGAAATGTGGGAAACTATATGTGTTCAATATGAGGGTACCACTGAAGTCCAAGAAACTCGAAAGATTAACTTGGTACGACAGTATGAAAGTTTCATCTCTGGTAAGAACGAATCTCTCTCTGATGTTCAACAGTGGTTTAACTGCTTAATCATTGATCTAAGAACTACAGGCAGGACCTGTTCTAATTCTAAGGTCTTGACTAAATTCTTAGAATATCTTCCTGAAAGCTGGGACAATTATTCAATGTGTCTCAAGCTAACAAAAGACTTAAATTCTCTCTTCCTTAGCACCTTGTATGGAATATTGCTCAACTATGAGCAATCAAATCTCCTGAAGAAGAATCTTGTAAAAGATTCTAAAGACTCCAAAAGCACTCCTGTTGTTTTAGTCTCTTCAGAGATAATTCAATCTCAGCGATCTACTCTCACTATCACTGAGTTAGATTCAGACACTGAGGAATTATCAGACACCGATCTTTTAGAGTTTGATGAGTCCTTAGCACTCTTGACAAACTCTTTTAAGAGATTTGCAAGAAAGAGCAATTTTCGAAGAAATAAGCCTCTCTCTCTCACTGACAAGCCAAAATCAACCCCTGTTGATAAGACTACTGCTACTTGCTATAATTGCGAAAAGATTAGACACTTTGCAAGTGAGTGCAGGTCGAAGAAAGTCTTCAAACCTTCTACTTCCAGAAGATCCAGCGATGACAAATACCTTAAACTGAAAGAAAAATATCAAAAGTTGAAAAACTATAAAAGAAAAGGTAAATGACTCATCGCTGAAGAACATGACTGGGCTGAATCAGAAGAATCAAGTTCTGATGAAGAAGAAGTCGCTAATCTCTGTCTTATGGCAGAGATTAAAGAAGAAGTGGAAGAACCAACCAGTACTTCCATGAGCTATATCTCATCTCAGGTATCTATCTCTACTAATCCCTCTCTATCTGAAGCAGAGAGAAGTCGTGCTGTTGATGTGCTGACGATTGATCTATACAATGCTCTAAACGGCAAAACTCTAGTTAAAAACAAAAACATTGACTTAACTGAACAACTAGAAAAATGTCATGAAAAGATCAGAGAACTGACTCTTTTAGAGGAAAGTTTGAAAGATCAAGTCATTCTTAATGAAATCATCAACATAGAACGCGAACAAGCCATCGCTGCTTTAAAAGCAGAAAAGGCTATTGTTGAAGGATGGTGCAAATCATCAACAAAGATCACTGAGATTATAAGTTCTCAGATCCCTGCCAGTGATAGAACTGGTCTTGGTTTTTGGAAACCACAGGATGAACCTAAAGAAGACAGTTCCATGCTTAAGTTTGGAATGTTTGTCTCCTCTATCCCTGACACCTCTTTTGCTCAGTGCTCTTCTTCTTCAACTTTTAATCCCATCCCTGAGGAAATATCTGAAGACTCTAAGCCTGCAGATAAATGAAAATCCATTTCCCATCCTCAGAAGGCTTCCAAGAAAGCAAAACTGAAAGTTCCTTCTAAACTTTCAGTAAATCGATCTTCTAGTTCTGTGACAGAAATCTTTGATATTTGTCCTCCAAAGCTGAAGATTGATCTTAAGCCTAAGAGATCTGAAGAAATGAAAGTTCCTCCCATATCTCATGCTAAAGGAATTCTTGGCGCTGGCCCTGCTCATCTCAAATTCTCAAATCCTACTACTCTTGGTCCTAAAACCACCTTCAAATAAAGAAAAATGCTATCACTGTGGATTTACTGACCATATTGCTAGTAAATGTCCAACTTCCACTAAAGCTGATAAAATAGCTAAAGTGAAGATGAATGCCTCCAAGGCTGAGAAGGTCACCAAAGCTGAGAAATCGACCAAGGTGAAAAATACCACTAAGGTTAAGAAATTAACCAAAGTGAAGGTTACCACTGAAGTTGAATCTTCATCTGCTGTGAAGATTGTTGATCCTTCCATCTCCACTAACCCTAAAGAACCCATTCAAAAGTGGGTACCAAACAAATCTTAATCTTCCTTATGTTTGCAGGGATCAAAGGGCATCTGGTGTCTTGATAGGGGATGCTCTCGTCACATGACAGGACAAAAAGACCTGCTCACTGAATACAAGGAAGAAAAAGGTCCCTCATTGACCTTTGGTGGAAATGTAGAAGGATATACCCGAGGGTTTGGTGTCCTCAGCAATAGGACAACTACCTTTAGAAGAGTCTCTTACGTAGATGGATTGAAGCACAATCTTCTGACCATCAGTCAGCTATGTGACAAAGACTATGAAGTTCGCTTTACTAAGAAAGCATGTTTAGTGGTAAATGAGAATGGAAAACTTGCTCTCAATGGTTATCGTAAGGAAAATGTCTATGTAATAGATATGGACTCTACTACCACTGAAAACGTATGTTTTCTGTCTAAAGCCTCTTCTGATGTCAACTGGCTATGGCATAAAAGGCTTTCTCATCTAAACTTCAAAACCCTGAATTTTCTCTTATCTAAGGAATTGGTTTCTGGTCTTCCTCATCACTTATATGCTAAGAAATCTCTATGTTCAGCATGTGAAAAAGGAAAAGAGACAAAAACTAGTTTGAAATCTACACAAGATTCCTCAGTGACAAATCCTCTTTAACTCTTGCATATGGATTTGTTTGGCCCTATAAATATCCAATCCATAACTGCTAAGAAATATACACTTGTCATTGTAGATGAATAGTCTCGCTACACCTGGGTTATCTTTCTTCGCTACAAGAGTGATACTCTAGAAGAACTAATATCTTTTGTTAAAAAGATGGAAGTGCTGAATAATCTTACTGTTCGTTCAATAAGAAGTGATCATGGAATTGAATTCAAAAACAGTTTTCTGAACAATTTCTCTGAGAACAAGGGAATTTCTCACAACTTTTTCTCAGTCAGAACGCCTCAGCAAAACGGAGTCGCTGAAAGAAGAAACAGAACGATCATTGAAGCCACTAGATCAATGCTCAACGATTCTCACCTCCCTACTCAATTTTGGGCTGAAGCTGTGAACACTGCATGCTTTACTCAAAACAGATCGCTGATAGTAAAGCGATTTGGAAATACAACTTATGAACTATTTCATGAAAGAAAACCCTTTATCAGTTTTCTTCATATCTTTGGTTGTCAGTGCTTCATTCTAAACAACAAAGATCTACTTGGAAAGTTCGATCCAAAAGCTGATGACGGAATATTTCTTGGATATTCCTCCATCTCCAAAGCTTACAGAGTTTTCAACAAGGGAAGACAAACCGTGGAAGAAACAATTCATGTCACCTTTGATGAAACTCGCTCAGCGAACTCTAAGCCAATCACTAACAATGAAGAGCTAAATGCTTGGATGTTTTCTCATTACAGAGAAACAGAACCCTTCTTCAATAAACATCAGCACACAAATCCTCCAACTGTTGATGATGATCCAAACATCATACCTCCTAATGCTGAATCCACCTCATGGGTTTCAGCTGAGCCACTAAATACACTCCCTCCATCAAATCTTTCTTCGTTCGAAAACCACTCAGAAAATAATGGACTGTCTGACTCTCAATAGTTAATCGCTGATGAACCTCAAGCTTCTTCATCAGTGAACATTCTTATTGTTGATCCAACTGCTGAAGTGAGCGATCATGATCCTGCTCAGCGATGGACAAAAGATCACCCCATAGATCAAATTCTTGGTGTTCCCGATGCAGGTATTTAGACTCGACGAAGTTCAGGTAATATCTGTCTCTTTGTCAACTTTATTTCTTTAATAGAACCAAAGAAGACTGATGATGCCCTCAGAGATCCAAATTAGGTCAGCGCTATGCTAGAACAACTGACTGAGTTTACTCGTAACAAAGTTTGGAATCTCGTTCCTAGACCATCTGATAAAACTGTTATAGGCACCAAATGGGTGTTTAGAAACAAGTTAGATGGACATGGAACTGTAACCCGCAACAAGGCTAGATTTGTTGCTTAGGGATACAGACAAGAGGAAGGCATAGACTATGATGAAACCTCTGCCCCTGTGGCTAGGCTCGAAGCAATTCGACTCTTCTTAGCTTATGTTGTTTACAAAGACTTCATTGTATATCAAATGGATGTAAAATCAGCGTTCCTAAATGGAAAGCTGAATGAAGAAGTCTATGTAGAACAAACCCCAGGGTTCTCTGACCCTAAGCATCCAAATTATGTTTATAAATTGGATAAGGCTCTCTATGGTCTAAAACAAGCCCCTCGTGCTTGGTATGACACTCTCTCATCTTTTCTTATCTCTGAAAATTTTGAACGCGGTAAAATTGATAATACCTTTTTTTTCAGAAAGATAAAAGGTGATATTATTCTTATGCAAATATATATCGATGACATAATATTTGGTTCTACTAAACCATCTCTGTGTACTCGTTTCGCTGAAAGAATGAAGAAATAATACAAAATAAGTATGATGGGTGAGCTAACGTACTTTCTTGGTCTTCAGATTAAACAAACTGAAAAAGGTACTTTTATCAACCAAGGTAAGTATGTTAAAAGATATGCTGAAAAAGTTTGATCTAACTCAAACTTCAACGATGAAAACTCTTATGGCACCTCCTCTGACAATAAACAAGGATCCAGCTGGAAAACCTGTTAATGTCACTGCCTATAGAGGAATGATAGGCTCCCTGCTGTATCTTACAACGAGCCGACCTGACATCATGTACTCTACATGTCTGTGTGCACACTATCAATCTGAACCCAAGGAATCCCATCTGATCGCTGTCAAGCGAATCTTCAGATATCTGAAAGGAACTCCTAACCTCGGTCTTTGGTATCCTAAAGACTCAGGGTTCGATCTAATTGGATATTAAGATAGTGATTTTGCAGGTTGTAATCTTGATAGACAGAGCACCACTGGTGGATGTCAACTTTTGGGAAGAAAGCTGGTAAGTTAGACAAGTAAAAAGCAAAATTCAGTGTCCACTTCCACAGCTGAAGCTGAATACTTAGCCGTTGGAAGTTGTTGTGCTCAAGTCTTATGGATGAGAAATCAACTATTAGACTATGACCTTCAGCTATCAAAAGTTCTAATCTATTGCAACAGAACTAGTGCTATCGCTATAGCCAATAATAGTGCTACATTCAAAGACAAAACACATAGAGATCAGATATCATTTTATCAGAGATCATGTGATGAATGGTGATATTGAACTCCACTTTATCCCCACTGACTATCAGCTCGCTGATTTATTCACCAAACATCTTGATGAGACAAGGTTCAACTTTCTCATCAGTGAGCTTGGAATGCTGAATCTTGAAGAGTGACTCTTCATCTTTCATGCATTATGTCAGTAATACTGAGTTCCCCTTCCTCACTTACTCTCTGAACAAATATCTTTGACTCTCAGGTATGTTCTCTCACTCTCAATCATTGAATATTCATTCAGTAAGACGTTTTTCAAAATCAAAACTTTAATCACTGATTTTTCTTCAAATGATTAAAAGCTTTTTGATAAACAAAATCTATCACTGATATTTCTCATCAGTGATCCTTTGAAAAGAAAACTAATCTCTGACTTTTTATCAGAGATTCTTTCAAAAAGAAAACCTATCTCTGATTTTTCTTCAAAGATAATTTCAAAAAGGACAAATGAAACGTTTATTTTTCTCTCTTATGACGTCATTTGAACCAACAATCCACAACATGCCTTTTTTTTCTGACACGTTCGTCCGTTGCCCTTCTATCCAATCAACTTCGTAGGACGTGTCCATGTCATGATGAGCATTTGTTTTCCCGCCTCACTCATTCTCTCTCTCTGTCCTCATATAAAAAGAATGCCTTTTTCATTCTTATCTTTTTACGCTTTCTGAAAAACTTCTCAAGCAAGAAAAACACTCTCATGGCATTCAAGCAAACAAAAACCAGTCAAATCTTCATATCTTCAAAGATTAACAGGTTCTTGTTCTTCCCATCTTCATCATATTTTTAATCCTTAATATTCTTTTATCATGGATTTTAAAATATTTCTCTTAACTTTAAAATCATTTCTTTTGATTTTATCTACTCTAAAAACTCTTGGTTTTTCTACATGTTCTTTCTTCTTCACAAAGAACACTGTTTTACTCTAAAAATAACTTTGTTTTTTCTATGTTTCTTTCTAAATACAGAAACTAGTAAAAATTTAATTATTTTTGGACTCTAAACCTTTCAATCTATTCTACTTCTTTCTATATTCAGAAAATGGCCCAAGCAACTCTCATTGCTTCAAAGAACGTCAAATTCACCATCCCTGAATCAGAGGTACCGAAGAACAACCATCTCGCCAGGTTGGACCAAAAATGGTCTCAGAAAGGCACTTCGATTCCCTGAAAAGACCAAAAATGTCTTTGACTCACTTCCTACTGATGCTGAGCTCATCCAATTCTTGGATGACATGGAATACTGTTGGGACAACAAGCCTCGCTCCACGATCCCCAACAAATGCCTGACCAAGATCCAAAAGGCAAACATGCCTTCTCAACTCAACTACATCTTCTCCCACATAATTTAGAGTATGAGTGGGAAGATGGGTTCCCTGGATCAGGCGAGCAAGATTCAGCTCCAGATGGGCTACTCGATCATCGTTGGTAAACACTTTGACTACGCTGGTGCAATCTTTGATGATCTTAAGTCAAAGATTGAGAAGATAGAGAGGGATCCCAGGATCCCGTATGTGCGTTTCATCTACGCCTACCTACAATTTCTCTACGCTGACAAGTACCCAACTTCTCCTGATGGTACTTTTTCAAAGGTGGGTCAGCGAATGCTCGATATCAAGCCGGTCGCCAACGAGGTAAGTCTTTCAACTCTCCGCACCCGTCTCTCTCTACATTCTTCATCTTCAGCGGCCACGCAGGGGGTTCATTCTCCTGCTATCCTTGCCGCTACCACCGCTCTCAAACGACCATCAACTGCTCTTCCTGGTCCCTCTAAGAAGGCCAGAAAGACCAAGGAGATCGCCCCTTCCAGTTCTATTCCTGAAGTAGTTTCTCAACAAACTACTTTAGATGCTTTTGTGGGTATCTCCTCCACATCATCTGCAGTTACTACAACAACCGTGCCAGTGATGACAATCGCTGACACTACACCAGTGACAACCCCCATCTCCGCAGTTCTTTAACAAAAAACTGAGGTAATTTCCACTATCCAAATTTCTTCTATCCCTATTACTCCTCCTACTAATTCTTTGGTCTCTAACCCTCCATCTCTTTCACAGCAACCCCAAGTTGCACCCATAGGACCTGATAATCAAAATTTTGAAGGAGATTTTAACTTCTTCAACATGTTTGATAATTCAGGTACTCCTAAAATCCTATACATACCTCCCATATCTCTATATAAGCCTAAGCAATGTTGTGCTCATCCACTAACTTTACTTGCAGGTCCTAATTTGGCAATTGTTGACGCTCACGTCAACAACCTTGCTGACAAGGTGGAATCTCTCACCATCTCTGTAAATGAATCCACCAGCGCTGTGAATAAAGCTAGTGAAGAGCTGACAAGGTTGACCGCTGCCTCTTCCTTAAAGGATGATTCCTCTCAAATCACAGCCGTTCAGGAAGACATTGTCAAGATTAAGGAAGACCTTGTTGGAACTTGTTGATCCAAACTCTCTCAGTGATTTGATAACGACCCTCTTTTATACTTAGTGAAAATTACGTTATTATATGTATTAGTGTTTTATCATGAGCGATCAAACTGAGTCTGTTCAGTTATCGCTGATGACCTTTCTGTAAACATTAATGTATGTGTTTCACTTTCAGCGATCAAACTGAGTCTGTTCAGTCATCACTGATCGTTTCCTATGTAACACAGTTAACGTAATCCCTGAAGACAAGTCTCGCGTCAACATAGTTCATAGCTGAATCGAAGACGAAGCCACTGAACAATAGATAAGTCTACTAGTGACCTGATGCGGATATCAGCGAAGATCAGACATCTACTTACGCGAAGAAGCCTGAGGAAAAGCTTCAGCGATAGCTGAACTTCTTTATCTCTGGAATAAGAGATACTCAGCGATCAACGATCACAAAGCTTATGCCTCAAGTTTTCTTTTGTCTTACCTTGCACAACCAGTACGATGTGTCAGAACGGACACGTCTCTGCCACAAATCGTACACCAACTCTGTCAACTACACTGTTCATAAAGCGGCCAAAAGCATGTCTCCAAAAGTGAGACTACCAAAGCCAATCTATGAATGCCACGTGTAAAGTACCCTGCCATGCATTTAATGCATAGGGTATAAATAGGAAGCTCACCCCTTCATCTGAAGGTGTGCTCAATCCTTGAACTCCAAAATAGAAACCCTTGTTTTCTATCTCTCTAAAAATCCCCCATTCTCTGAATTTCTTGTGCAACCATCTTAGTGTTTCTTAAGTTTGTTTAGATTGAGTCTGTCTTAATCTTATTCCGCAACAAACTTGTAAATTGTATTTTGATTTATCAATAAACAATTTATTAAACTTTAATTTCTGTGTTTGTATTCAACCCCCCCCCCCCCCTTCTACAAACTTGTTAAGCACCTTCGGGACCAACAAGTGGTATCAGAGCAGTTTGTTTAATCTAATAAACAAGATCTTGCTGTATACTCTTCCTTGCTATTCTAAAATGGCACTAAACACAAACACAAACTACTATGATAATGGTTCACTTTCTAAACCTCCTCGATTTAGCAGAGATAAATTTTCTCTATGGAAAAATCGAATGATGCTATTTCTTGAAGGTGCGGATCCTACTATACCTGAATATATAGAAAATGGACCCTATGAACCTGTTAGAATTATAGTTGCGGTTCCCGCTACTGCCACCACTGAAGCTGTCCCTGAACGATATGTCGTTAAGGAAATAAGACAGTGGAGTGATGAAGATAAAAAGAAGGTAGGCATAGATGCAAGAGCAAAGACCATTATATCAATGGCTCTGCCTGATGAAGTTTTCCATTCCATCATGCATCTAAAAACTTCTAAAGAAATGTGGGAAACCATATGTGTTCAATATGAGGGCACCACTGAAATCCAAGAGACTCGAAAGATTAACTTGGTAAGACAGTATGAAAGTTTTATCGCTGGTAAGAATGAATCTCTTTCTGACATTCATCAGCGGTTTAACTGCCTGATCATTGACCTAAGAACTGTTGGAAGGACCTATTCTAATTCTGAGGTCCTAACAAAATTCTTGGAAAGTCTTCCTGAAAGCTGGGACAGTTATTCAATATGTCTTAAGCTGACAAAAGACTTACATACTCTCTCTCTTAGCACTCTGTATGGAATATTGCTCAACTATGAGCAATCTAATCTCTTGAAGAAGAATCTTGTAAAAGATTCTAAAGACTCCAAAAGCACTGCTGTTGCTTTAGTCTCATCAGAGATAATTCCATCCCAGCGATCTACTCTCACCATCACTGAGTTAGATTCTGAATCTGAGGATTTATCAGACCCTGATCTTTCAGAGTTTAATGAGTCCTTAGCACTCTTGACAAACTCTTTTAAGAGATTTGCAAGAAAGAGTAACTTCCGAAGAAGTAAACCTCTCTCTCTTACTGAAAAGCCAAAATCAACTCCGGTTGATAAGGCTACAGCCACTTGCTATAACTGCGAAAAAATTGGACATTTTGCTAGTGAGTGCAGGTCTAAAAAGGTCTTCAAACCTTCTACCTCAAGAAGATCCAGTGATGACAAATACCATAAGCTGAAGAACAAATATCAAAAGCTGAAAAGCTATCAGCAAAAAGGTAAAGGTCTCATCGCTGAAGAACATGACTGGGCTGAATCAGAAGAATCATCTTCTGATGAAGAAGAAGTCGCTAATCTTTGCCTCATGGCTGAGATTAAAGAAGAAGTAGAAGAACCATCTGAACCTTCTATGAGCTACATATCATCTCAGGTATCTATCTCAACAAATCCCTCTCTGCCTGAAGCTGAGAGAAGTCGCGCTGTTGATGTGCTGACGATTGACCTTTATAATGCTCTAAATGACAAAACTCAAGCTGAAAATAAAAATGTTTATTTAACACAAGAGCTAGAGAAATGTCATGAAAAGATCAGTGAACTAAATCTTTTAGAAGAAAAGCTAAAAGATCAAGTCATTATAAATGAAATCATCAGCATTGAACGCGAACAAGCCATCGCTGCTCTAAAAGCAGAAAAGGCTCATGTTGAAAAATGGTGCAAATCATCAACAAAGATCTCTGAGATAATAAATGCTCAAACTCCTGAAAGTGATAAAACTGGTCTTGGTTTTTGGACACCACAGGATGATCCTAAAGAAGAAAGTTCCTCGCTTAAGTTTGGAACTTTTGTCACATCTTTCTTTGACACTTCTTATAAACAATTCTATCCCTGTTCTTCTTCTAATCCCATCCCTGAGGAGATATCTGCAAGATCTAAGCCTGCAGATAAAGGAAAGTCTACTCTCCCTCAGAAGGCTTCCAAGAAAACCAAACTGAAAGTTCCCTCCAAACCTTCAGTGGATAAACCTTCTAGCTCAGTGACAGAAATCTTTGATATCTGTCCTCCAAAGCTAAAGGTTGATCTAAAGCCCGTGAAATCTGAAGAAATAAAAATTCCTCCCAGATCTCGTGCTAAAGGCATTCTTGGAGCTGGACCTGCTCATCTTAAGTTTTCAAAACCTTTTGGTTATAAAACCACCATCAGATATAGAAAATGTTATCACTGTGGATTCACTGACCATATTGCGAGCAAGTGTCCAAATACCACCGAAGCTGATAAAACAGCCAAAGTGAAGAAAAATGCCTCTAAGGAAAATAAAGTCACCAAAGTGAAAAATATCACTAAGGTTAAGAAATTAACCAAAGTGAAGATTACCACTGAAGCTGAATCTTCATCAGCGGTGAAGACTGCTGAATCTTCCTTATCCACTAACTCTGAAGGACCCATTGAAAAGTGGGTACCAAACAAAGCTTAATCTTCCTTATGTATGCAGGGATCAAAGGGCATCTGGTATCTCGATAGCGGATGTTCTCGTCATATGACTAGACAAAGAAACCTGCTCACTGAATACAAGGAAGAGAAAGGCCCCTCTGTTACCTTTGGTGGAAATGGAAAAGGATTTACCCGTGGGTTTGGTGTCCTCAGCAATGGGACAACTACCTTTCGAAGAGTCGCTTATGTAGATGGACTGAAGCACAATCTTCTTAGCATCAGTCAGCTATGTGACAAAGACTACGAAGTTCGCTTTTCTAAGAAAGCATGTTCAGTGGTAGATGAAAAAGGAAAACTTGCTCTCAGTGGTTATAGAAGAGAAAATGTCTATGTAATAGATATGGACTCTGCTATCACTGAAAACTTATGTTTTCTCTCTAAGGCCTCTTCTGATGTCAACTGGCTATGGCATAAAAGGCTCTCTCATCTAAACTTCAAAACCCTGAATTCTCTCTCATCTAAGGAACTGGTTTCTGGTCTTCCTCAGCACTCATATGCTAAAGAATCTCTCTGCTCAGCATGTGAAAAAGGAAAACAAACAAAAGCTAGTTTCAAGTCGAAACAAGTTTCCTCAGTGACAAGTCCTCTTCAGCTCTTGCATATGGATCTATTTGGCCCTGTCAATATCCAATCAATAGCTGGAAAGAAATATACGCTTGTCATTGTAGATGAATATTCTCGCTACACCTGGGTTATCTTTCTTCGCTGCAAGAGTGATACTCCAGAAGAACTAATATCTTTTGTCAAAAAGATGGAAGTGCTGAATAATCTTACTGTTCGATCAATAAGAAGTGATCATGGAACTGAATTCAAAAATAGTTCCCTGAACAATTTCTTTGAGAACAAGGGAATATCTCACAACTTCTCCTCAGTAAGAACACCTCAGCAAAATGGAGTCGCTGAAAGAAGAAACAGAACGATCATAGAAGCTGCTAGATCAATGCTCAGTGATTCTCACCTCCCTACTCAATTTTGGGCAGAAGCTGTAAACACTGCATGTTTTACTCAAAACAGATCGCTGATAATAAAGCGATTTGGGAAGACAGCTTATGAACTCTTTCTTGGAAGGAAGCCTTCTATCAGCTTTCTTCATATCTTTGGTTGTCAGTGCTTTATCTTAAACAACAAAGATCAACTTGGAAAGTTCGACCCAAAAGCCGATGATGGAATATTTTTAGGATATTCCTCCATCTCCAAAGCCTACAGAGTTTTCAACAAAAGAAGACAAACCGTAGAAGAAACCATTCATGTCACGTTTGATGAAACGCGCTCAGCGAACTCTAAACCAATCGCTGACAATGAAGAACTGAATACTTGGATGATCTCTCACTATAAAGAAACTGAACCTTTCTCAAACCATCAGCACACTGAAACTCCAATTGCTGATGAAGAACCAAGTATCATACCTCCCACCGCTGAATCCACCTCATGGGTTTCAGCTGAACCTCTAAACACATTACCTCCATCAAATCTGCCTTCATCTGGAAACCTCTCTAGTGAACCTACTCAACAGTTAATTGCTGATGAACCTCAAACATCCTCATCAGTAAACATTCCAATTGTTGATCCAACCTCTGAGTTAAGCAATCATGCTCCTGCTCAGCGATGGACAAGAGATCACCCAATAGATCAAATTCTCGGTGATCCAGATGCAGGTATTCAGACACGACGAAGCTCAGGTAATATCTGTCTCTTTGTAAACTTTCTCTCCTTAATAGAACCAAAAAAGACTGATGATGCCCTCAGAGATCCAAACTGGGTCAGCGCTATGCAAGAAGAGCTGACTGAATTTTCTCGAAACAAAGTTTGGAATCTCGTTCCTAGACCATCTGATAAAACTGTAATAGGCACCAAATGGGTGTTTAGAAACAAGTTAGATGAACATGGAACTGTAACCCGCAACAAGGCTCGACTTGTTGCTCAGGGATACAGACAAGAGGAAGGCATAGACTATGATGAAACCTTTGCCCCTGTGGCCAGGCTCGAAGCAATTCGACTATTCTTAGCTTATGCAGTCTATAAAGACTTCATCGTTTATCAAATGGACGTAAAATCAGCTTTTCTGAATGGAAAGCTGAATGAAGAAGTTTATGTAGAACAACCACCAGGGTTCTATGACCCTAAGCATCCAAATTATGTTTATAAATTGGATAAGGCTCTCTATGGTCTAAAACAAGCCCCTCGTGCTTGGTATGACACTCTCTCATCTTTTCTTATCTCTGAAAATTTTGAACGTGGCAAGATTGATAATACGTTATTTTTCAGGAAGATAAAAGGTCATATAATTCTTGTACAAATATATGTCGATGACATAATATTTGGTTCTACTAACCCATCTCTTTGTACTCGCTTTGCTGAAAGAATGAAGAAAGAATATAAAATGAGTATGATGGGTGAGCTGACATATTTTCTTGGTCTTCAGATTAAACAATCTGACAAAGGTACTTTTATCTGCCAAGGTAAGTATGTTAAAGATATGCTAAAGAAGTTTGAACTCACACAAACTTCAGCGATGAAAACTCCTATGGCACCACCGCTGATACTTAACAAGGATCCATCTGGAAAACCTGTTAATGTCACTGCCTATAGAGGAATGATAGGCTCATTGTTGTATCTTACAGCAAGCCGACCTGAAATCATGTACTCTACTTGTTTATGTGCACGCTATCAATCTGAACCCAAGGAATCCCATCTGATCGCTGTAAAGCGAATTTTCAGATATGTGAAAGGAACTCCTAACCTCGGTCTTTGGTATCCCAAAGACTCAGGGTTCGATCTAACTGGTTATTCTGATAGTGATTTTGCAGGCTGTAAACTTGACAGAAAAAGTACCACTGGTGGATGTCAATTCTTGGGAGGAAAGCTGGTAAGCTGGACAAGCAAGAAGCAAAATTCTGTGTCCACTTCCACAGCTGAAGCTGAATACGTAGCCGCTGGAAGCTGTTGTTCTCAAATCTTATGGATGAGAAATCAACTATTAGATTATGACCTTCAGCTGTCAAAGATTCCTATCTATTGCGACAGCACTAGTGCTATCGCTATAGCAAATAATCCAGTGCTACATTCAAAGACAAAACACATAGAGATCAGATATCACTTTATCAGAGATCATGTGATGAATGGTGATATTGAACTTCACTTTATCCCTACTGACTTTCAACTTGCTGATATATTCACCAAACCTCTTGATGAGACAAGGTTCAACTTTCTCATCAGTGAGCGTGGAATGCTGAACCTCGAAGAATAATTCTTCAGCGTTCATGTATTATGTTAGTAATCAAAAGTTCCCCTCTCATCATTCTCTCTGATAAACATTCTGACTCTCAGGTATGTTTTCTCCTTTCCCTCAAAGATGTTTTTTTAATATAAACTTTAATCACTGAACTTTCTTCAAATGATTAAAAGCTTTTTGAAAAATACATTAATCACTGATATTTCTAGTCAGTGATCCTTTAAAAGGAAAAACTATCCCTCTCTTTTGTAAAAGGGATACTTTTAAAAAGGAAAATCTATCGCTGACTTTTCTTCAGTGATCATTTCAAAAACGGACAAATGTACAGTCTCTCTCTTCTATGACGTCATTTGAACCGACAATCCACGACATGCCTTTTCTGACACGTTCGTCCGTTGCCCTTCTATCCAATCAACTTCGTGGAACGTGTCAATGTCATGATGATTTTTTTCTTTTCCCGCTTCATTCTCTCTCTTCTCTCTTCGTATAAAAGGAATTCTTTTCTCCTTTATACGGTTTACGCTTTCAAAACTTTCAAAGCAAGAAGCATTCTCTCAAGAACACTCAAGCAAGTAAACCCAGAATATTGAATCTGCAACTCTTTTTCTTCAAGATACACAGGTTTATTTCATATTTATATGCTTTGTTCGTATGCTTTTTATTCTTTTTAAAATCCTACTCGCTCTCTATGGATTTTATAAAACGTTTTTTTAAAACTAAAGATCATTCTTTCTGATTTTATGTTTTTAAATAAAAACCTTTTGGTTTTAAAGTGTTCTTCCTTCTTTCTACCCAGAACACTATTTTTCTCCTAAAAATAACTTGATAGTTTTCCAGTTTCCCTTCTTCTATGGAAACTGGTAATCATATTATTTTTAATCTAAATCATTTCTTCTATTATGCCTCTTTCCATAACAGAAATGACACAGTCTTCAATCGTTGCTTCCAAGCATGTACGATTCGCTCTCACTGAAGTTGAGATTACTAAATGTAATCATTTGGCCAGACTCGACTTCAAAGCTGACAAATACCCACATCTGGTGGAAGCTGCTGATTTCCTCAAGCAGTCATGCATAGCTTACGCGATCACTGTGGATCCTAAGCCCTCCAAGACTCTACTTCAGCAGTTCTGGTTCACTGCTGATGCAACTGAACTTACCAACAGGAAAGGCGAACGAGTCCCTGCTATCTCGTTCAGCACGGAATTAGGGCCAGGGAGCATGACCGCTCTTAGCCTCAGGAAATCTTTAAGATTCCCTGACAAACCAAAGAGTGGGTTCGACGCACTCCCCACTGATGATGAGCTGATATCATTCCTGGACGCAATGGGCTATTGTTGGGAAAACAAACCAAGATCTTCTATTCCCAACAAGAAGCTCACCAAGATCCTAAAAGCTCAGATGCTATCACAACTGAACTTTATCTTCTCGCACATAATTCAGTGCATGAGTGGGAAGAGTGGTTCGCTGGATCAAGCCAGCAAAACACAACTGCAGATGGCCTACTCCGTTATCGCTGGTCAAAACTTTGACTACGCCACAGCCATCTTTGAAGATCTGAGGTCGAGATTAGAGAAGCCTGAACGAGATCCCAAGATCTCATACGTACGTTTCATATGTACGTATATCAAGTTCCTCTATCCCAACACCTATCCCACCAAAGATGATGGCACCTTTGCCAGGGTAGGTCAACGATCACTGGAGGTCAAGCCACTCACCGACGAGGTAAGTATCTCTCTCCTTCGCTCTCGTCTCTATCTCCATTCTTCTTCATCTTCATCTTCAGCGACCACGCAGACGGTTCCTTCGTCTGCTATCCCTGTCGCTACCACTACTTCTAAACGACCATCAGCTAGTCCGATTGGTCCTTCCAAAAAGGCCAAAAAGACTAAGGAAAGTACACCCTCTAGTACTATACCTGAGGGAGCTTCTCAACAAGCTACCTTAGATGCTTTTGTGGGTCTTTCCTCCACAACTTCAGAAGTCACTCATACTGCCGTGTCAGCGATCTCACTCGCTGTCACATCATCAGTAACCCCACCTACTATCTCATTCACTGAGATTAACCCCATCCCTACTTCTATCCCCAAAACTCTTCCCTTCTCTCCTCACTTGGTCTCTGAACCCGCCACCTCTTCTTTCCCTATAGGACCTGAGCATCAAACTTTTGAGGAATCTATGCAGTTCTACAAAGTGTTTGATACGTCAGGTACACCTATAATCCTAAACACTTCTCTCCCCTTCTCCAAATAAGCCCATATCTGAACTAACATTATTTTCAGGTCCTAGCTTGGCGTCTGTTGACACGCATGTCAACAGTCTAGGAGAAAAGGTGGACGCACTCACCAACACCATCAATGAAACCACCAGCGCCGTAAATCAGGCTGGTGAGGAGCTGAAGAAGTTGACCGCCACTTGCTCATCTAAATCTGAGAACTCTCAACTTTCAGTTGTTGAAGAACAAGTCGTCCAACTCAGAGAGTCCTCTCGACTCTTTCAAGGGCGATTTGAGTCTCTTACCGCTGAAGTTCAGGGTCTCTCTTCAAAGGTTGACCTCTGCACGTCCCTTCTTCAGCAAATTCTACAGAAAGTGAATGCACCAGCTCCAGCGCTGCCTCCCTCCTTCACTGAAGATGATCGTACCAACCTCAACATCGCTGTGGAATTCATTCATGATGCCACATGCGACATCCCTGCGGTTGAAGACCGGATTAAGCGTCTGGAGGCTGACGTTCAAGTGCTAAAAGCTTCAACAGCTACTCCAGCAGCTGAACAATCCCCTACCGCTGATAATGACAAAGTGGGGGAGAAAACTGAAGAAACTTCTATTGCTGCTGCTGGGGAAGCTAAGACTCCAAAGGAACCTCCTTCTCAATCTGAGGGGGAGAAGGCAAAAGAATCCTCATCAATTCACTCCATTCTCTTTGAAGAGGATGAGGAAGAAGACGATGAAGAGGAAGATGATCTAGATCTTGATGATCAAGAAAAGGATCAGCCCTCCGATGACGACGACGACGATGAAGACCAATCTATGTGGTTCTCTAAGCCGAACGTCGTATCAGGGACAACTTCGCAAGAGGTTGTCAAAACAGGGGTGAGAGGTGATACATCTTCAAGTGTTCCTTCGCAAAGCAAAGACAAGCAACCGATTGCTGAAGAATGCTTGAGGACTGGATCACAATCTGAGGGGGAGCATCCTTCTCAGGTATGTCTTTCAATTGTACCACTCTTCTACTCTTTCCAAACCCCTATTCCTTTCTAGCCTTTATCTCTCTCGTTCTAAAAATACACTTATCCCTTCTTTCCTTCTTTTTCTAACCAGACAGTTCTCACCCCTGCTTAAGGGTTCTGAACTACAAATAATTCCAGCTGCTATAGCTGAAGAAATAATCCCAATCTCTATCGCTGAGATTGATGAAGAAGAAGAAGAAGATTCCCTGGTCCATCCAGGAAGGCCCTCTCGACCATCTCATTGGTCAGAGGAAGTGGTAAAGAAAAGAGTTGAAATGATCGCTCAACTAGAAAGTCAACGGCTGAAAATCCCTCTTCAAACATCCACAGAGCTCGACTTCCTCACTGACGCTGAAAGAGAAGAATCTGCCAAAGCTGAGAAGCTGATTGCTGAATGCAAACGAGATGCCCAACTCGCTTTAAAGATTCAATCCTCTCAAGTTAAGGACAAAAAGATGAAAAGCAAACCTGTGGAAGTTCAAGCAGCACTACTGAAAGAAATTGAAGAGGAACGCTTCAAAGAACAAGAGATCAACGATAAGTCTATCGAATGGTGCAAACAAAAGATGGATTATCGTTCTGATCTTCTTCCAATATCAGCCGTGACTATCTCTGGTCGCAAGAAGAAAGATCAACTCTCAGTGACCATGGAGATTACCAGAGAGGATGGAACCCAAAAAGCAATGTACGTATCAAAACTGGAGAGCTTCGGATTTACGGAATGGTTAGAGTTCTGGGATGCGCTGAAGAAATCCAAATCTACATACAGAGGCTACGTTGAAGGACTTCTTGAAGCCCTCATAAATAGAGTCGTTTCTGTACTAAAGCTGCCATCTCCTCTTCCTCCCAAATCTTTGAAACTCAAGAGAAAAATTGGGTCCTCCTCCTCTGAAGATGTCGCCATCATCAGGAATGAAACTTCTATCAAATTTTCAAGAGATGCACTGTTTGGTCCTCCTCCTGATCTTTCAGTTCTGGACTTATCTCTGCCTCCTGGTGGTCCTTTCCAAGCTGGTCAAGTAATCAACAATCCTTATGGAATATTCTTCAGAGATGATGATGAGGAACTCAGATTTCAAAGAATCTCTGAGATTCCTATCTGTCCTCTGAATCATCTCAAGGATCTCTTATGCTTATGGTGTGACTTCTTCCCTGCTGCTGAAGAAATTAAAGAAATTATCAGTAAAGAATCTTTGGAACGAAGACAGAAAGGAGAAGAAATACCTGAGTATATGATCAATCCTCCCAAATCTTCTTTTAATAGCTGATAGATTAGTTTTCTTCTCTATAATCTGTTAGTTATACTTACAGTAGTTAGTTACTCACTTGTAATGTTTTTCATATCTTGTAATTCCATCCCTGAATTAAATGAAAATAGCAGTGATGTACTTAACCCTATCAGTACTGTAAAAGATCCCTCAAAATAGTAATTGGGACATGCATTCTATGAGTCCTTTTTATTCCTATATTTTGAATCAAAGTAATTTTCTTTTGTTACTTTGTCATTATCAAATAGGGGGAGATTGTTGATCCAAACTCTCTCAGTGATTTGATAACGACCCTCTTTTATACTTAGTGAAAATTACGTTATTATATGTATTAGTGTTTTATCATCAGCGATCAAACTGAGTCTGTTCAGTTATCGCTGATGACCTTTCTGTAAACATTAATGTATGTGTTTCACTTTCAGCGATCAAACTGAGTCTGTTCAGTCATCACTGATCGTTTCCTATGTAACACAGTTAACGTAATCCCTGAAGACAAGTCTCGCGTCAACATAGTTCATAGCTGAATCGAAGACGAAGCCACTGAACAATAGATAAGTCTACTAGTGACCTGATGCGGATATCAGCGAAGATCAGACATCTACTTACGCGAAGAAGCCTGAGGAAAAGCTTCAGCGATAGTTGAACTTCTTTATCTCTGGAATAAGAGATACTCAGCGATCAACGATCACAAAGCTTATGCCTCAAGTTTTCTTTTGTCTTACCTTGCACAACCAGTACGATGTGTCAGAACGGACACGTCTCTGCCACAAATCGTACACCAACTCTGTCAACTACACTGTTCATAAAGCGGCCAAAAGCATGTCTCCAAAAGTGAGACTACCAAAGCCAATCTATGAATGCCACGTGTAAAGTACCCTGCCATGCATTTAATGCATAGGGTATAAATAGGAAGCTCACCCCTTCATCTGAAGGTGTGCTCAATCCTTGAACTCCAAAATAGAAACCCTTGTTTTCTATCTCTCTAAAAATCCCCCATTCTCTGAATTTCTTGTGCAACCATCTTAGTGTTTCTTAAGTTTGTTTAGATTGAGTCTGTCTTAATCTTATTCCGCAACAAACATGTAAATTGTATTTTGATTTATCAATAAACAATTTATTAAACTTTAATTTCTGTGTTTGTATTCAACCCCCCCCCCTTCTACAAACTTGTTAAGCACCTTCGGGACCAACAGAACTCATCAACAGGTCCAACTCCTTCAGAGACGTTAAGGCACTCTCAGCAATGATGTCCGTGACCTGACAAAAAAGGTTGACTCCTGCACATCCATACTTCAACAAGTACTCGCCAAGCTGAATGAACCAGCTCCATCACCCACACCTTCTTTCACAGAGAATGACCGCACCTCACTGAACATAGCGGTGGAATTCATTCATCAAGTTACTTATACCATTCCTGTCATCGAAGGTCGTTTGGAGGTTGAAGTCTGGTCTCTGGCTACTGCAAAAGCTGCACCTCAAACCGCTAAAATATCCCTCCCTGATAATGACAAAGAGGGGGAGAAAGACCTTAATGAAGAAAATGTTGAGGAAGCTGCTATTGAAGTTCAGGCGGAAGAACCTCCCTTTCATATTGAGGGGGAGAAGCTTGCTGATCAAGCCCCTCCCTCTTCTACACTCGTTCAAATTCTAAATGAAGAAGAAGAGGAGGAGGACGAAGAAGATGATGAAGATCTCGATCTTCATGATCAAGAGAAGCAGCAACTAGCTGATGATGACGATGACGACGATGAGGAGGACCAATATCTTTGGTTTCAGCAGCTAATGTCACTTCAGCGACAGCTTCGAAGGGAGCTGTCACAAAAGAAGCAGGGGGAGAGGTGAAACATCTTCAGGTACTCCTTCCCAAGGCAAGCAGAAGGGTATAGCTGCCGAGGGAGACCTGAACATTGTCTCACGATCTGAGGGGGAGAATCCTTCTCAGGTATGCCTTTCCATCATACCCATGTCTTTCTATACCTACCACACCCCTGTCTCTTTCTAAGCCTTTATCTTTCTTTTTCCTAAAAATATTCACAAACTCCTTTTCACTTCTTGTCCAGATAGTTCTCTCCCCTGCTTAAGGTAACCGAACTACAAATAATCCCATCTCCTACAGCTGAAGACCAAATAATTCCAATCTCATTCAGTGAGATTGATGAACAAGAAGAAGAAGAAGCCTTGCTCCACCTAGGAAGGCCCTCTAGACCAGCTCATTGGTCAGAGGAAGAACTGAACAAAAGAACAGAGATGATCTCTCATCTGGAGAGTCAACGGTTGAAAATCCCTCTTCAACAATCATCCAACGAAATTGACTTCCTTACTGAAGATGAGATAGAAGAATACATCAGAGCTGAGAAGCTTATTGCTGAATGCCAACAAGACGCAACTCTTGCTCTTAAGGTTTAATCTTCTCAGGTCAAAGATAAAAGATTAAAGAAAAATACAGTGGAAGTTCAAGTTTCACTGCTAAAGGAAATTAAAGAGGAGCGCTCAATAGAACAAGAGGTCAGCGATAACTCAGTTGAATGGTGTAAGCAAAAAGTTGACTATCGCTCCGACCCACTGAAAATAACAGTCGTTGTCATCTATGGAAAAAAGAAGAAGGACCGATGTTCTGTCACCATGGAGGTAATCAGAGAGGATCAAGCTCAAAGGCTATGTTCGTTTCAAAGCTTGAAAGTTTTGGCTACATGGAATGGCTAGAGTTCAAAGATGCGCTGAAGAAATCCAAGTCAACCTACAGAGGCTATATCGATGGCATCCTATAATCCCTCATCAACAGAGTCTCTGCAGTCTTAAACGTGCCATCTTCTCTTCCTTCTAAACCAATACAAATCAAAATAAAGCCTGCTTCATCCTCCTCTGAAAACGTCGCTGCCATCAGAAACGACACCTCCATCAAAATCTTAAAGGAAGCATTGTTTGGTCCTCCGCCTGATCTCTCAGTTCTAGACCTATCCCTGCCTCCTGGTGGACCATATATTCTCGGGCAAGTACTCAACAATCCTCATGGAATCTTCTTCAGAGATGATGAAGGGGTACTCAGATTTCAAAGAGTCTCTGAGATTCCCATCTGCCCCCTAAGTCATATCAAAGATCTTTTGTGTCTATGGTGTGACTTCTCTACATCAGTTGAACCGATCAAGACAATCATTCGTCAAGAATCAGTAGATCGAAGGCAAAGAGGAGAAGTAGTACCTGACTATATGATAAAGGTTCTAAAATCTCATCTAGATAGCTGATAGATTAGTCTCTTAATTCTTGTAATCTATTAGTTAGACTTACATTAGTTAGTTCTTCACTTATACTTTATATTTTTCACATCTTGTAATTCTTTCCTTGAATTAATGAAAATTTCATTGAAGTACTTAACCCTATCAGTACTGTAAAAGATCCCTCAAAATAGTAATTGGGACATGTATGTTATGAGTCCTGATTATTCCTCATTTTGAATTAAAAAGTAATTTTCTTCAGTTACTTTGTCATTATCAAATAGGGGGAGATTGTTGATCCAAACTCTCTCAGTGATTGGATAAAGACCCTCTTCTATACTTAGTGAAATTTACGTTTAAATAATATGTATTAGTGTTTCATCATCAGCGATCAGACTGAGTCTGTTCAGTTATCACTGATGATCTTTCTTGTAAACATTCATATGTATTAGTGTTTCACTATCAGCGATTCAATACTGAGTATGTTCAGTATCGCTGATGATTTATGATGTAAACAGTTAGACGTAATCCTTGAAAACAAGTTTCGCGTCAACGGATGTTCATAGATGAATCGAAGACGAAGCTGCTGAACAAAGACAAGTCTACTAGTGACCTGATGCGGATATCAGTGAAGCAAGACAAATCTACACACACGAAGAAACCTGAGGAAAAGCTTCAGCGATAGTTGAACTTCTTCGTATCTCTGAAGGAAGAGATATTCAGCGATCGATGTTCACTTAACTTATGTCTCAAGTCTCTTTTGTCTTTCCCTTGCACACCCAATACGATGTGTCAGAACGGACATACCTCTGCTACAATTCGTACAACAACTCTGTCAACTACAATGTTCATAATACGGCCGAAAGCCTGTCTCCCAAAGTCAGACCCTCTCAGCCAATCAGTGAAGGACACGTGTAAAGTGCCCTTCCATGCATTTAATGCATAGGGTATAAATAGAAAGATTACAACTCTATCTGAGAGTTGCCCTAAGCCTTCATCTTTCTAAAATATAGAAACCCTTGTTTTCTATACTCTCCAATCTCTCATCCTCTATATTCTTGTGCAACCATCTTAGTGTTTCTTAAGTTTGTTTAGATTGAGTTCTACTTAATCTTATTCCGCAACAAACTTGTAAATTGTGTTTGATTTATCAATAAACAACCACATTCGGGACCAACAGGTTTTGTTCTTATGTTTCGCCAAACCATTCTGATGGGGAGTAAAAGGTGAGGTGCATTCATGTTTGATACCCTTCTCTTCGCAGAATGTATCGAATTCTCTATTAAAGTATTCACCTCCTCTATCTGAGCGTAGGATTTATATTCATTTCTCAAGTTGATTCTCTACTTCATCTTTATAAAATTTAAAAGCATCAAAAGTTTCATCTTTTGAATGTGATAAGAAAACATGTAAAAACGGCTTAAGTCATCACAAAAAGTAATGAAATATCTTTTACCTCCACGGGTAAGTATTCCATTTAATTCACAAATGTCAGAGTGAATCAACTCTAAAATTGATGTATCCCTTTTAACAGAAGGAAAAGGTTTCTTTGTAAATTTAGATTTTACACAAGTTTCACATTTTCCAAAATCTTTGTTGTTAATATTGATTAATCCTTTACTTTGCATTTTTTTCAATGTTCTTTATGTTTGTATGAGCAAAATGTTTATGCCATAAAGAAATAGAACATGCAAGATACTCAAAATCAACTTTATTAACTGAAATGGGAATTACATCAAATGTAGAAACGGAAAAACCTACAGAATCCTCAAACAAAGTTAACACATTACAAGCTACAGACTCGCTAGTGCTGGCTCCAGAATTGGAATCATCTTCAATCAAATTCAGGCGATACATACCCAGTTGACGGTATACTTTGCCTATGAAGTGTTGCCTTTTGTGAAACACGATCTTCCCAGCCTCAAGAGAAATTCCAATTCCATTCTCATCAAGTTTGCTCAGAGAAACAAAGCACTTGCTTATTGAAGACACGTGCAACACATTTTTCAAAGTAAAGTCTTGCCTGAAGAGAACTTTAACGGCACAGTTCCAATCCTAACGATATCAGCTCTACTATTGTTAGCCGTCACCACTTGTTTTCCAGCTCTTACCGGACCATTTTCAGCAAATTTAGATCTGGAGTCACAAAAGTGAACCGTGGCTCCAGAATCCAGAAACTAGCCTCCTCTGCCTGCGATCACCCTGGTTGAAGCTTCAACAACCATGTCAATCTCATCCATGTGTAAATTTGCTACAAGATGTTCAATGTCAACAACTGTGTTTGCTGCAACTGGTGGACCAGATTTCCTCAGCTTGCATTCCCTAGAGTAGTGCCATGTCTCTTCGCATACATGACACTTACCCACTCGCTTAGGCCCTTGACTCGATGATTGATCAGGCCTCTTGAAGTTTTTCTTCTGTGGACCCAAATTCCACTTTTTAGTGGGTTCTCCAGATTTTCCTTTTTCTTTTCCTTTTAAAAGAAAAAGCGTAAGGAGAATTATCAAGCCGAGATGTTAGAAGGTGCAAAACTAATAAGGATCGGAGCTCCACCAGCCTACATGTTGTTGGCACTCAAGATGGCCTTTCCCTTTTTGTCCCGATTACGCACCTTTTCCTCTATCCTTATGTGTTTAATTAAATCATCTAAAGAGTAATCTTTGGATTTGTGCATCATTCTTTTTTGAAAATCCTTCCAAGATGGGGGCAATTTGTCAACAACTTCCCCTACTAGAAAGATTTCAGGAAGGGGTATGTTAAGCACTTTCATTTTATTTACCAATACTTGAAGTTCATGTATTTGTTCAAGTATTGGTTTATCGTCCACCATTTAGAATCTCAGGTAACGAGACACAAGATACTTATTGGTACCTTCTTCTTGTGCCTTGTACTTGAATTCCAAGGCATTCCAGGGTTCTCGGGGACACGTAATCAGAGCATAAAGGTCATATAATCGGTCATATAGGGCATTTTTAATATGCCCACAAGCCAAAGTTTCTGCCTCCTTACGGAGTAGCCACTACTTCTCCAGATCGGCAATGTTGGCTCGGTTTGGCTCTTTCCCATCTTTGGGTATCAAGTCCTCAGGAATGGGTGACAGAGATAGGTCCAACTCAAAGTATAGTTTCAGGATCATTAACATAAATTTCACTTTCTCAGCCCATCGGGTATAGTTGGACCCGTCGAAGCTATCCAACTTAACTCGGTCTTGTTACATCAATCGAAAGTTTCCGGATTCCATTTCTCGTATAAAACCTTAAAGAATTTTGAATTTTATTATCAGTATAATTCAATGAAAGAGATTAACAAGTTTTATTAATAAATATCACAACCTTATTTATAAAGATTTCAACTTTATTTATAATGACAATGACTTTATTATCAAAACGGTTTAGAACAATTAAATATTGAATTACCGAATGTAAAACAGAAATAATGGAACCTAAAACGATTCTATCCATCGCGATAGAGTCGTTATAAGAAAAGAATATAATTATACTGTTCACTCTAGTGAACGAAATTAAAATACAATGCTCTAAATTAAAACCAACTTGTTTTAGATGATTGTGAACGAAGATGTACTTCACGGTAAAACCTGTCCTTTAAGGTTTTATACAACCACTCCTAACCTGTGAGTCATGGGCGCAAAGCCCCACGATTTGATGCAGAATGTGTTTCGTTTATCAACAACAATGATAATGAAACTTAAGTAATGTTTAATGCAGAAAATCGTGAAGGAAATAGATGAAGCGCATAATAGAATCACAGAGAGAAAGGAAGCAGAAGAATATATTTTCAGATGTGTTTATGAAGGAGAGTTAACCCTATATTTATACTGGATAATTACCCAAAAAATCAAAACTTTATCCCCAAGTTTAGGGGGCACAATTTTGAAGCTGGAGACTAAGTCTCCAACTGATTTTAATAAACATGTTTTATATTTAAAAATTTTTAATGCAAAAATTAAACTGAAAACATATTTATCTTCTGATAATTATTGGAATTAAATCCACCTTTATTTTCTCTATAATTTCTGAAAAAAGAAAGATTATAGCTCGGGGCTCCTCAGCTCCGATGTGAAGTGACTCCACGAATCTTGCATCTACGCCCTCGACCACGTGCACGTATGCGTTGGATTCCACTCAAAACCCCCACCATGAGCCCATCAACTTGTTCAAGGCCCAATGGTGGGTATGGACTAATAAAGTCCTCTTAAGTTTTTATTTTCATCTATGTGGGATGGAGGAAAACCTCCACACACTTTTCCAACACTTATGCTTGTGAATTGTAAATATGACTACATTAGTATATAAAATAATGTCATGATTTGTTTGTTACCATCAAATTAAACATAATGGGATTGTAAAATGCATATTTTAATATAACATTTTTTGGTATAAATTGCATCAACAAATTTAGTCTTAACTATTGCTTCCTGTTAGAAAATGTGATACCCCCAAACACAAACAAACACACAGGTGTTCTATGCGACAGTGGCTAGTGTCGGGGGCGTGGCCACGATTTGTAGGTCTTATTGAATGCATGATCCCTTAAACTTATGGTACATCATTTGCAACCTTGATGTGAGATGGTGTGAGGGATGTGATGTTGGTAATAAGTGGGAACCCCTTGTATGCGACCCTAGGTCGCATACGGGGCCTAGGTTAAGTATGTATAGTTAGGGCTTGATTTGCATTTGTCTAGGTATTTGTTCCTCTTCTTTCCCAACATCTATTTTATCAATATGGTCTTATAGGTGTCATATTTTGAGTTTAGCCTTGTGATTTCTTGCATTATTGTTAAAGGTTAACTATTTTAAGTTGTTCCTACATTTGTTATCAATATAAAAACTCCATCTCTCCACACCCGTGGATATCTATCTCACGATAGTGGAACTACGTTAAACCTTTGAAGTAATTCTAGGCATAATTTGCTCAAAAACGTTTTTGACGCTTCAATATAGATGTAGGAAGTGGGTCTGATGTAACACCCTCAAATCTGGAAAAAAAGCAACTAAATTAAAATTTTCAATAATGCCTCAAAAATAGATAAAACCACTTACAACAAGTTCATACTTGAAATATTAAACTAGGTCTAACCATCAACTAAGGTAAATAAAGTCTTACACAAAGACTAATTAGAGGTTGGGTGTTACTAAAACCTAAATACAAGTTGCTATTCCCAAGACAAGGCGAAAGACTTCACCAAACTACTCAACCTCGAGCATACAACTAGTACTCCTCTCTTCATAGTGTCTCTAGTACCATACCCCCAACCGGGACCTGATGCACATTCCAACAAATAAAAAGGTTAGGCTAACGCCTAGTGAGTTCAAGAGTTTTTAATATAAATAAATACATATTGTCAAAGGAAAGAAAGCCATTTATATCATTAATCTCCAAAATGATTTACTTTAAATATGAGACGACTCATTTTCCAATAATGCACATTTTAAGGACGATTACCCCAACATAAAACATTCCTTCGTAAAGTAAATTCAACCCAAGACTCACTCAAAACGGGAATAGAAATTGAACTCCCAATTTATAAAAACACGGATAGACCTTTATTTCCTGAAACACCCAAAACAAGGGTGGAGCATGACACTCAACACATAAATCATGGATAAAACCCATACACATAAAACGTCACCGAAAACCTGGATACTAAAACTCAATACCCAAAACAATACCTTTCGGTGACGGGGGAGACCCGAATTCCATTGAATGCGGCGAGCACACAAAGTTAAGCCACATATCAACGTTCTCGAGATTCACATAAGGCCATGGATCCCCGTATATGGATCCCAACCGAGCTACCACCGCAAGATACCTAAATGACCCAAGTGTCTACTCGACCTCTAGATAAGCGTCACCACAAAAGCCACAAGTCCCCGTATCCGGCTCACCATGGGCACCATCGCAAGACTTAGCTCCGTATACGGCTCTGTAGAGCACCACCACAAGATTCCATAAAAACATGACTTGGGGACCACTCACTAGACTTCAAACGCGGACGCTAAATTCCAGGATGAGTAACCAGACTGGATTACAAACGGGCATCGAGTTCAACCACACACGATCTATACCTCGAGCCCTTCAATAAAGGTTACACGGTTATCGAGTTCAACCACTCACGATCTATACCTCGATCTCCCACTAGCCATAAACAATTTCCAGTCCAAAACGGGGATAAAGTCCCCAACTAAACCAACTGACCGACTCATATGCCTATGGATCCAATGCATTGTAGTCTAAAACATTACATGACTCAAACGAATGAACTAACACATTCAAAACATGTAACTCTCAAATAAGGTGCAACTAAGTACACCATACGTCCAAGGCTCCTTAACGAGCTACCAAAACTGAACAAATGTTCCAAAGACTCATCTGAGTGTAAACCAAGCCCCCAAAGGCATAATGAACGATTGGCTAAAATATGTGAGCCAATAGGGTTACAAAACCAAAATACATCTTTTCCCAAAAATATTTGTCTCTCAAATCACAATTGGCCTTCGGCCCAAAACTAAAAAGGTTTACCATTTCTAAAATGTTCCCAATGTCGGGAATGACCAAAATCAAAGGACTCACACATTCGTGCTTTCAAAACATCCCATTTCATTAATGATGCATAAAACCTGACAAACACTAAAAGTGCATTTTTGACTAAATATCTATTTTTGCAATAAATCATCAAAACACATTCATTTATGACACATTTATCAAAATGCCCAAAAATCCCAAATGTGGGTGTTTTACAAAGTTTAATAAGCTAAACATTTCAAATAATCAAAAGTTACCAAATAACTCAACAATTGACAATTTCATGTAAAACACATAAACACTTTAAAATGGACATTTTTGGCATGTACAACGTTTTCGCAAATCAACTTGAACTCACCTTGCTAGATTTAGGCTAAATCTAGACCCCCCCCCAACTTGAGCTCCTTTGAGGAAGCTTGGATCTTCAAGCCAAACACTTTCAAAAACCTAGATCCATAAACTTCCCACCATAAATAATCATATTCAACTACAAAGAATCGTTCCCTAAACTTTATACATGAAGATCTCAACTTATGTAAAAACCCTAGTTTCCATAGATGAAGAAAAGAGAAGGTTAACTTACCCACAATTTGAATCGATCAACAATGCACTTCTAGGTCACCAAAATGAGCCACAAACTTCCCATCTTCAAAATAGATAATAAGGTTGGGTGAAACCCTAAGAAGCTTGGTGGAGAAGATGAAGATGGAGGGATGATGGTTCTAGCTCCCAACTTGTTAGATAGAGAAGAAACACTTAGTTTTAGGAGGAAATCCTCCAAACATGAGTTAGGGTTTGAATTTGGGGTTTGGGGGTCGGTTTGGGAGAGTAAATAAGGAGAAGTGTTGAGGTTTTGTTGAAAATGAGGTTTGGGGCCGAATTTTCCCGTTTTATTGCACACTGTAGCTCCACATGGATTCTGGCGCTGATCGATCTGCGTGGAGATCCGCGCGGAACACTGCCCACCCGATTTTCTTCATTTTCTTGCCCGATCACTGTTTTGGTCATAACTTCTTCGTTTTAGCTTCGATTTTGCTCCGGAAAGAACCGTTGGACTCGTAATTGAACCCTTCAACCAACAAGACTATAAAATCTAGGATTCAAGTACCGAATACTATTTCTTCTTTTTCTCTAAAACACCCATTTCTGTATTAACTTGAAATTATCCCTTTCTAAAAATCGGGGTGTTACAATCCTCTCAACCTTAAAAGAGATTTCGTCCTCGAAATCTAACCCCGGCCAAACACCCAACGCCGCATTTAGCGAGATCAATTGGCTCTCCTTCCAACATGGATACTTTCGCGATACCTTGCCTCATATACAAATCCGATTACATCCCTGTCGAGGTTGGCACTGTATTTCTCAGAACGAGCCACCACAAACTTAATCTCAGGTTTGACGTATCTTACTGATGACGGGGTGAACATCGAATCCTTATCAAATCATTTTCTTATCATTAAGATCTCGGTTGTCTCTCAACCTTAGATCGCACTTATTACCTCAAGAGTAGCTTACGATCCTAGATAATTGACTACTTCCACTAAGGACACCCCACGACGAACATTACCCTTAAATATTTCTAGTTCTGACACATCACGGTCTCCTCAATAAACGATTTCTTCTTAAGGTCTATTTCGACGGTCTCACTACTTCCTCCAATAATCAATACCATAAAGGTTTATTGTCCTTTCCTTGGCGAAATTTCTAGCACTAGTTTGGTCCGATCCAATCTTCAATAAATTGGTTCCTCAAACTGACACAAACACAACATGTGTAGAGATCGAATTACCCCAACCTCCACGGTTACACATCTCCCGTAATCCATTCAAACATCGACTGGCAAATCGGCGGAAACCTTGCTGATTATAGAATTACCAATGATCGACCCCTAATTGCTAGCTCCTAGTATTCTTAAGGTTACCACTTAACTTGCAGTCTCACCAAATTCAACGAAAGTGTATGGAAGCACCTCCAACGGTCACTGTACTCGATCGAATGTCAACACTTATCCTCAAAATGTTTACACCTCAACCGTGGATATACCACCACAAAATTCCTTCCAGATTTTGCACTGACGAATTAAAGTTGACACCTATTATGGTACTAAATTCCGACAAACAAATCACCATAATTTCTCTATTCTGGAAGACTCATCCGGATGGTATACATCCGACCCATCGGTCCATATCCCACCGAAATCAAGCAACCACCCAATGATTTATCCCAAAGATTTACTGACACAACAAGATTACCATTTAAATAGCTGGTAGAATGCATAACTCTAATATTCCAAGCATTCATGCGTGCACCTATTCACAAACGAAATCCCAAAATTTAAAACTAACCACAAATCAGACCCTCCGACACTTCAATTCCCAAGGACTCCTCTAGTCCTTACAACTCCTTTCACGATAGGGGTTTAAATCTATAGCCCTAATGAGTTCAAGGTTTTTTCAAATTAATATGCCAAGTCGAAAAATTTATAAAACCTTCGAATGCAAAAGCTTTATAACAATTAATCGCACGTAATAAAAACCCACTACCGTTTACTCAGTAGGTGTGCAAGTGGTCACCGATGCTACACATATAAAAACCATTTCGAAATTCACTAGATCATTACTCGCATTAATAATGGTAATAACAAAGATGCGCCACAAAATTTTCAAATGGACCACTATGATTCTAGCATGCATTAATTTATACTGTGTACGTGAAAATAATTTTCTACATTAAAACATGTGCACAATCTTTTACAAACTCCAAAATAGGAACTTCACAATTTCAACTTAAAAATTCTTTCCTTTAAACCACAAAATGTCATGGAGTAAAATTTCCAACAAGACCCACATATATCAGTTCATTTCCCAAACTTAGTAAAACGATAGCTGCATGCGACTTGGTCAAACGTAATTAAATTTTTAATTGGTTTTCAAACCTTGGACCACACAAATAAAATGCACTTGTCCAATAATCGTGGCTATAAAATTATGTATACCAGTAAATCAATATAATGCATTGCGTGAGACGATAACAAAAGAATCAACGATTGAAGAAGGCATAAAGCAGAAGTTCAACTCAAATTTTTAAAGATCCTTCACATGTTTACTCATACAAAAGTGTAAATCAATTCAAATGTTAAATAACATACAACGAAATAATATTGTATGAAACCCAAAGAGAAAGTACACGACATTAAAACTTTCCAAAATAACATATGGGATAACATCTACTAACAAAACTCTCAAGACATCTCTTACAGTTGCGGAAAGGCATGTGAAAAAACTCTCATGAGACAAAAATGTTAAACCAAAACTCATAAGTTAATGCACACAACATCTCAAGTATACGCGTCTGAAAGTTCACTCACGCGTAGAAAACATCGTGAAATAATACCCTATAAAACTCAACACAACTCGTACAGACTAAAATTCCCAAGAAAACTCGGACGTAAGAACATGGGAATAACTTTTCTTTTAAAACCTTAACATACGTGGAGGAGATCCAAGGTCAAGGTCAAAATTTCACAGTTACTTTCCCAATACCCCAAATAACATTAAAACACAGATGTCACAATATCCGAAAATAGCGTTAAACACAAAACGGGGATGAAGAGATTTTCAATGAAATTTTGCAACCACGTGCAACAAAACAATTTTGTGCGTGCTTAAACTCATGGTTTAAAAATCTGATGAGTGCTAAACACTTTACCAAGACTTCGTAATATAACTCACTTTATGCTTTGAGAACATGAGAAACAATTGATGCAATATTATTTTAGAGGTAAATTTCGTGCATGAATTTGGTCAACACTCAACATCTTAGGACCACGCTTCTCAATTTCCTAGCCACGCTATCATCATCCGGATGCATCAAACATCTTAAGGCAATAATCAAACTAATTTGATTAACTTACGATTTCTACTTGAAATAGAGTCAATTTAATAAGCCTATGGTTCTAATTCAACCAATAACTCCGACCCAAAATGGTCAACTTAATGTATTCATCGTGCTTAACCATCACTCCAAGATGACAATATTATAAACATCAACTCTTCTATCGACTACCTGTTTAGAAACTTACTTACTACCCCAACGGTCATCATATCAAGGTAGTTTAAGCATACACATGTAACATGTAGGTTCACCATCACACTGGCCAGGTGCAATTATGAACTGTTGGTCCCGAATGTGCTTAACAAGTTTGTAGAAGGGGGGGGGGGTTGAATACAAACAAAAAAAATCTTGGTTTAATAAATTGTTTATTGATGAATCAAATCACAATTTAAAGCTTGTTGCGGAATAAGATTAAGTAAAACCTAATCTAAACAAACTTAAGAAATACACAGATTTTTGCACAAGAACTAGAGAATAAAGATTGAAGAATTATAGAAAGCAAGGGTTTCTATATTAAGGTTTAGAAGAGAAGGATTGCAGGATGTTTTAGAAAGAGACTCAACATTTCTATTTATACCTTATGCATTAAATGCATGACAGGGTACTTTACAAGTGTCACCCTTTGGTTGGTTGTATGCCTTTGACTTTTGGAGACAGACTTTTGGCCGAATGGTGAACAGTGTAGTCTTCAGAGTTGTTGTACGATTTGTCACAAAGTTATGTATCTTCTGACATTTGTACTATGTATGCAAAGGTAAGACAAAAGAAACTTGGAGCATAAGCTATGTGATCTTCAGTCGCTGAATATCTCTTCCTTCATTGAGATAAAAGGAAGTTTAGTGATCTCTAAAGCTTTTCTTCAGGTTTCTTCGCGTTTTGCTGACTTGTCTTGGTTTTACTAATATATGCATTAAATCATGAGTAGACATGTTGTTTGTTCAGTAGCTTTGTCTTCGACTCAGCACTGAACATCTTTGTCGCAAAACTTGTCTCCAGGGATTACGTCAAACTGATAACAGAGAGATCATCAGCGATACTGAACATACCCAGTAACAGTTATTCATACATATGTTAAACGTAATTTTTACTAAGTATTTCAAAGTGTCGCCATCAAATCACTGAGAGAGTTTGGATCAACAATCTCCCCCTATTTGATGATGACAAAGCAATTATGAAGACAATTACTTTAATTCAAAATATAAGGATAGTCAGGACTCGTAACATACATGTCCCAATTACTATTTTGAGGGATCTTTTACAGTACTGATGGTTTTAAGTACTTCACTGAAATTTTTCTTTGATTTGTAAGAAGAGATTACAAAGAAGAATATGAAAATTACAATCACAAATGAAGTCCTATACTACTGTAAGTTTAACTAATAGATTACAAGATACAAAAGAGAATCTATCAGTTCTGTTTGCAGGATTTCAATACTGTGAACATATGATCAGGTACCTATTCTCTTCTTTGTCTTCGATTAGCGGCTTCTTGTCGAATAAGAGTCTTGATGGGGTCCCCTAAGGAAGAGTAGTCACACAACAAGTATAGAAGATCCTGTAGATGAATGAGAGGGCAGAGAGGAATCTCAGAGACTCTCTGAAATCTAATATTTTCCTCATCATCTCGGAAGAAAAATAAATGAGGATTTTTTTATCACTTGCCCTGGTAAGAAAGGTTCACCAGGGGGTAGTGATAGATTCAGAGCTGAGAGATCCGGAGGAGGCCCGAATAGTGTGTCCTTGGAGAATTTGATGGAGGTTTCATTTCTAATAACTGCATCATTTTCAGAAGAGGAGGCATGTTTCCGTCTAACTGTTCTTGGCTGTTGTGGAGGAGCTGAGGGCACATTCATTTTAGCAGCGACCCTGTTGATGAGAGCTTCAAGAAGATTTTCAACATGGCTTTTGTACGTTGATCTTGACTTCTTCAGTGCTTTTTCTAAACTCTAACCATTCATTATAGCCGAAGTGTTCAAGTCTTGATAAGAACATAACTTTTGAACTTCCATCCTCTCTAACTATCTCCATGGTGACAGAGAATCGGTCCTTCTTTTTTCTTCCAGAGATTGTTATGGCAGAGATTTTCAGTGGATCAGATCGATGGTCAAGCTTATTTTTGCACCAAGCTAGACTGGCATCGCTGATCTCTTTTTCTTTTCTGTTCTTTTCCTCTATCTCTTTCAGCAGAGCAACTTGTCATCTTCGAACATGGATGAATGTACCTCGAGAGCTAGATTAGCATCCCTTCGGCATTCAACTATTAATTTTTCAGCCTTGAGAGAATCTTCAAAATCTGCCGATAAAAGAAAGTCAAACTCTTCAACAGAGGTTTAAGGAGGGATCTTCAGCCGTAGACTCTCCATGTTGGAGATCATCTCTGAGCGTCTCTGAGTTTCATCCTCTAACCATTGAAGAGGTCGAGAGGGTCTTTTTGGATGGTTTAGAGATTCATCATCATCATCATCATCAGTCTCTCTGATAGAGACTGGGATTATTTGCAAAGACATTCCCTTAAGCAGGGGAGAGAACTGTCTAAGCAATAAAAGGAGGAGTTAGTGAATGTTTTTATGGCAGAGAAAGTTAAAGGCTAGAATGACAGGGGTGAATGGAAAGAAAAGAAAGAAAAAGGAACTATAGAGAGACATACCTGAGAAGGTAGCTCCCCCTCAGATGGTGACAAAAGTTTCAGATTTCTTTTAGCAGCAATGCCCTTTTGCTTGCCTTGGGATGAGGTATCTAGAGCTTTATCTTGTAGTCTCCCCCTTGCTTCAGTTATTGAAATGCCTTTCATCATTGGGGCTGAAGTGATGTTTGACGTTGAGAACCATAAAGATTGGTCTTCATCTTCATCATCAGCGATGACGTCTTCTAAATCTTGATCTTCAAGATCAAGTTCTTATTCGTCTTCATCCTCTTCCTCTTCTTCATCGAGTACTGTAGAAAAGGAAGAAGGTGCTTTCTCTTCAACTGTCTTCTCCCCCTCAACCTGAGAGGGAGGTTCTTCCACGTTTACTTGTGCGATCGCTGCATTTTCTTCATTAGGATATTTCTCCCCCTCTTTGTCAGCATCAAGGGAGAGGAGTGATGTAGCAGCAGCATCAGCAACAATATCTTTGTGGGCATCAGCCTCTAGCACATCCAAACACGCTTTGATCTCTGGAATGATGGATGTGGCTGATTGACTAAAATCCATAGCTAAGGTCAGGGACATCCGATCATTGTCAGTGAAGGAAGGAGTAGGAGCGGGAGCTAGTGTATTCAGCTTTGACAGAATCTCAAAGAGCAGCTGATTGGTGTCGTCAACCTTGCTACTGAGAGTTTTTACCTCTTCAGTGAGGGTTTTGACAGAGTTGGTGAGAGCATCAACGTGACCATTTAAGAATTGTAGTTGAGTATAATTGGTGGTCACGTCTTCTTTCAGCGCATGTACGTCAGAGTAAAGAGCACTGAGTTGAGATGCATCAGCCTTGGTGGATATAGTGGTAGAGATATTTTTTAACTCTTCACTATCAGTATTGACGGCTATAGTGTTGATGCTGATGGAAGTGGCAAGAGATCCCACCTTCAACTTTATGCAGCGAGGCGTCAACCGTTCCCAAACTAGGACCTGAAAAATAAGTTAGTGGTTGATCAAGGCGATGCTCAGGCTTATTTAGAGGGGTGGGAGAAGTGTGTAGGGTTGAAGAAATACCTGATGTGTCAAACATGTTGTAAAATGCCATGTCCCTTTCAAAAGAAGAGGGTGGTAGGGATGTTTGAGGAAAGCCTCCATGAGGAAGGCCACCAGTCCTAGATTTTCAGCTTGAATGACAAGCTGCTGTAATGGTGGGATGTTAGAGACCAAGGAGATAGAAGGAGAAATAGATGGGATAGAAAGATTAGCACTGGTGATCATTTGAATTACCTCAGCAGCGGGTCAAGAAACTGAAGTAATCGGGGTGGACACCAGTAGTGAGTCAGTGGTAGAAGCCACTAAAACGGTTGTGATGGGAGCAATAGTGGAGGAACGGCCCGCGAAATCATCTAAGGTGGTATGTTGAGAGACAACCCCAGTTGGAGGTAGCTGAGAGGTTTGCTCCACAGTCGTTCTAGCCTTTTTAGAGGTTCCAGAAGGAGCTGATGATTTGCGTTTTAAAGGGGTGGTAGTGGTGGGGGTAGTCGCTGAAGGAACCATCATCGTAGCCACTGAAGAAGACGAATTTGGAGAGAGAAGAGAGCGTAGATTAAAAAGACTTACCTCGTTTTCAGCAGTGGGGACGTCGAGAATTCTGGAGCCAACTTTGGCAAATTTACAGTCGCTATTCGTAGGGTAGCGGTCCTTTAAGAAGAACTGAAGGATAGCGAAGATGAACCGGACATAGGGAATTTTGACATCCCTGTAAGGTTTCTCAATCTTGGACAGCAAGTCCTCAAAGATTATACCAGCGTAGTCGACATGTCGGCCAGTAATCACTGAGTAACCCATTTGAAGCTGAATCTGGCTCGTTTGATCTAGCGAACCCTGTTTTCCACTCATACATTGAATTATATGAGAGAAGACATAATTCAATTCAGAGGGCATCTTTGCCTTGAGAATATTTGTGAGCCTCTTATCTGGTACAGTGGTGCGGGGTTTATAGTTCCATTGATATCCCATGTGGTCAAGGAATTGGATGAGTTCCTCATCAGTGGGTAAGGAGTCGAAACCAGCTTTGGTGCGGGAAGGAAACGGAGAGCTGTACGGATGACTAGTGGAGTGATAGCACCGGTTCAGTACGTCACCCTATATAGCAGTGATTGGCTTTCCTTGTTTGTTCAGGACGTCACCCTTTTCAGTAGTAAACCAGAACTCTTAAAGAAGAGTCTTGGATGGTATAGGAGCTAATTTCAGAGCGTAGCTGAGAGAAGATGCCTTGAGGAAGTCGTCGACATATTGAATATGAGGAGATGGTTTCTTTTTGGGAAGATCCAGAAGTCCAAATGATTGTTGCTAGCAAGTTGTGAAGCTGAAAGTTCAAACTTCACATTCTTGGACTTGAAGAGAGTTGCTTGGGAGGCCATTTTTGGAGAATAGTAAGAGAATAATGTAACGAAGATGGTTTAGATTTCAAGGGAAAATAAAATTTACTAGTTTCTTATTGAAGAATGAAATTTGTAAAAGAAGTTCGGTTAAGAAAATCCAGTTTCCTTGTTAAGAAGGGGACATGAACAATCTTAAAAACCATAAGTTTGATTCAAGAAAATCATTAAAAAAATGATTTGATACCAAAAACAGTTTTAACCCAAGAAAAAGAGAAGATTTAGGATTAAACAAGGGTTTTTGATAGAAAAGAAGGAAAGAATAAAAACATGGATTACTTGAAGAGTTTGAAGATTCAAGTGTTCTTGAGTTCTTATCTTGAATGCCGAGAGTAATTTTTGCCTTTTGAGTTTTAGAGAGCGTAAAAGGTAAAATTATGAATGACATTCCTTTTATATGAGGAGAGAGAGAGAGAGAGAGAATTAAGAGCGGGAAAAAATGGTCATCATGACACGGACACATCCCATGAAGTTGATTGGACAAGAAGTGCAACGGACAAACATGTCTGAAAAAGGCGTGCCATGGATTATCGGTTCGAATGACGTCAAAAGAGAGAGAAAGTTGTTTTGATTTTTGGAACGTATATCTGATAGAAAGTCAGGGATATGGTTTATTTTCAAAGGATCACTGATAAGAAATGTCAATGATGAGTTTCGTTATTAAAAAAAACTTTTAATCACTTGAAGAAAGTTAGTGATTTATGTTTTTGGTTTTTGAAGAACGTCTTACTGAATAGGATTCAGTGAGGAAAGATGTGAGAACATACCTGAGGGTCAGAGATATTTAGTTAGAGATGATGAAATAAAATAGAACTTTATGACTGACATAATGCATGAAAGCTGAAGAATTATTCTTCAAGGTTCAGCATTCCAAGCTCACTAATGAGAAAGTTAAATCTTGTCTCATCAAGAGGTTTGGTGAAAAGATCAGCGAGTTGATAGTCAGTAGGAATAAAGTGGAGTTCTATATCACCGTTCATCACATGATCTCAGATAAAGTAGTACTGGATTGTTTGCTATAGCGATGGCACTAGTGTTGTCGCAATAGATTGGAATCTTGGATAGCTGAAGGTCATAGTCTAATAGTTGATTTCTCAGCCACAAGACTTGAGCACAACAACTTCCAGCTGCTACATACTCAACTTCAGCTGTGGAATTGGATACTGAGTTCTGCTTTTTGCTAGTCCAACTTACCAGCTTTCCACCTAGAAGTTGACATCCGCCAGTGGTGTTTTTTCTATCAAGTTTGCAACCTACAAAATCACTATCTGAAAAGCTAGTGAGTTTGAACCCTGAATATTTGGGGTACCAAAGACCGAGGTTAGGAGATCCCTTAAGATATCTAAAAATTCGCTTAACATCGATTAGATGAGATTCCTTGGGTTCTGATTGATAGCGTGCACAGAGACAGGTAGAATACATGATATCAGGTCGCCTTGCCGTAAGATACAGCAGGGAGCCTATCATTCCTCTATAGGCAGTGACATTTACAGATTTTCCAATGGGATCCTTGTTTAATGTCGGTGGAGGTGCCATAGGAGTTTTCATCGCTGAGGTTTGAGTGAGATCAAACTTTTTCATCATATCTTTAACATACTTACCCTGATGAATAAACTACCTTTTTCAGATTGCTTGATCTGAAGTCCAAGGAAATAAGTTAGCTCACCCATCATACTCATTCTATATTCTTTATTTATTCTTTCATCGAAGCGAGTACTGTGATCCCATATTCTAGCTATTGATTCACACACAATCAATTCAGAAACACTTTTTATTGATCAATCAATCTAAATCAAGTCATATCCCTATTTTGTGCATTTTACAATATGCTCTGTGTATGTGTCTCTGTGTACCTATACGAACTCTGTGTGTGTTATGATCCGCGTATATACAATTTAACAAAGACACAAACTATTTATACTAAGTCAACAGAAGTTGACTTTACAACACAAACCCTCACACTTTACAACAATTACAATATAGACCCTCATTTTTAATCTTGAATACAATTCACATCTAACAATCTCCCCCTTTGGATTCAAGATTAAAAAAATTTGACACTAATCTCTAGGTCTTCTTCCTTCAGAAAAATCTTGAACAAATAATCTTTCACAGCTTTGACATCTTCAAATCTTTGTCACTTTGCTTGATCTTTGATAGCGCTTTAAGTAAATCTTCCCTTTTGAATTTCTTAACAACTTTAGACAATCTTCTCAAAACGTTGAAGTCTTCAAAACTTTAACACTTTTTAATCTCCCCCTCTTGAGTAAAAATGCAATTCCAGCTAAGCTCAACAACTTGAGAATGTTCAGACTTCACTTTGAAACATTTCTCGACTTTAACTTCTTCTTTGAATCATTACTTTAACAAACTTCTTCCCTTTATAACATTCAACCATCTGACTTTAATTTCTCATCCTTGTATTCTCCCCCTTTTAATCAAACAATCATCTGACTTCAAAATCTTGAATTATCTCCCCCTTTTTGATGAATTTTGAGAATCAGAATCATCAAAACATTTCAAGGTCAGCTCTGTCTTTGAAAATATCTCCCCCAAATAACAAATAAGCACAATATTCATGAGTAACAAAAACAATCTCCCCATGTAGGAAAATAGACAATCTCCCCCAAAGAATTTTATGAACATTCTCCGTCTGATCTAATATTCTGGCGTCAATTCATGAAATGTAGCCATCCGAATCTTTTCAAATTCAGACAAATTGAGAATGGTAACCCTGAATCAACACATGAAACAATTATAATGCTTGTAAGTAACACAAAGTTAATGAGTACAACGAATGTACTTTGTAAGGAGCTTATGTGATGTTCACTCCCTAGGACTTCCATTCAATCATTGAAAAACACAAGGTTAATCTGTGAACGTTCTGACAGAAAAACAAATTTTTTGTGTGTTCGTGCTTGTGTATGAAAGAATTAAGCATAATGATTGCTTTGAATAAGGCTCAAATATGTAAATCATTGAGACAACAACAGTTATACATAGACTCAATGTGCATGAGAAAGGGTCGAAGGTGGGGCAACTTTCCTTCTTTTTCAATATCTGAATCAACCAAATGTAGATCAAATAGATTATGTGTTGCTTCCCCATAAGATATGAAACATTCTTTTGTTGAGAAAAGAATGAGTAGCAGGTGGGGTTTTATGCAAGAGTTGGCATGGGCTAAGTGCCTTTTTCAATGAAGGTAACGAAGAAGTGTGAGCCAACAGATTATGCAGCTGTCCGGCTTAGAAAAAGTTTGGTGCAGAGTTTTATATTCTTTTACTCTGATCTCTCACCCTTTTTCTTTTAAACATTTGAGCTCACTTCTAACCAACCTCCCTTTTACATTTTACCTAAGCACACACCCACTCTCAATCTTTTGACCCCTCTCCCCTCAATCACTCAAGGATTACTTTCGGGGTAGGAAACACTAGTTAACGTGAATCCATGGAAGTCATTTTAAGCACTCACACTGAGTCCCATGTATATTATCCTAAAAAGAATGTGTTGCTCAACAATTAACTTGACAATTAAGCACAAGCAATTACTTGTCAGAAAATGTATGCTCATGAATAATAAGAATGAAATTTGAGCAATGTGAACATTTAAGATCTTTCAAAACTTTGAACATTTATGATCATTCAATTTCATTGTTTTGAGAATCTGACAAAGATTTGATCAGATCAAATATCATGAAGAAAAATGTAATGGGGTATCAAAGAACGAAAATTTGTTTATATGAACAATATATAAACAATTTAACAATGAAAGCACATTTAAAGTAGAAATGACATGATCTCAAACAACATTAAATTTCAAACGGGAGTATTACCATCGAAAGATTTATCTTTTGAGACATGGTAATAACAGAGTCAATAAAAAATGTACTGAACCGATGTGTGTATGAATACTTGACAAAGTATATGAAAAGAAAATACACAAGTATTTTTCTTTTGGAAACACACGGTCAGATAAACGTGAAAGTATCCAAGTGAAAATCATTTAAAATCACACTTCGAAATTCATAAAACATTTTGAGAACGCGAAGTGGTTTAAGAAAACAATTTTCACTAGCGAAAGTTGTTCGTCTTTCAACAAGTGATAGAGTTTAAGAATTTAGAAATATATACCTTTAGCGTAGAAATTCTCAACTCCCCCTAAAATGAATATTATCCTTTTAATCATTCTTGACAAAAACCTCAGATACTCCCCTTCGGTATCTGTAAAAAGTCAAATCATTAGTAGAGAACAATATGAATATAACAATTAATCTCATTTCTCCTTTCTATTATCTCTCCCATAAAAAATATGATAGTGAAAATTATAAACTCCCCCTCAAATCAACAGTAAAAACTCATTTGAAAGATGTTATTTAATTAGCATCCTTAAGAAGAAAAACACTTAAGTCTAGGTTCTGAACAGAAATATCCAGAAGCCATCGTTACAAATTCTCCGATGAGAATCGTAACTCTCCATCTTTATCATTGAAAACCGGGTCTTGAACTGCTTTGTTCAAAGCCAAACATCTTAAACATTGAAGATTGGGTCCTGATCTGGTGTAATTAGAAACCAATGCTTTTACTCCCCCTAAACCTGTGGTACCTGTAAAACAAATTTGACAGGTTTTGGTACCCACTCGTATTTGGGTCTAGAGTGCTTAGATTTTGGAATCCACTTCTCATTAGATTTAAACCCTTTTAAGTTCATTTTGCTGAGAAGTGATTCTGTAAGTTCCATACCAATTTTGAGCATAATTCTTATTAACAAAATCATCAGTTCCACAGTAAGAACAACAAAGTTTCTTTTATGCTAGTCTGATTAAATGATTTACAGAATATGAAGAATCAAACTTACCAAAAGATTTACCTTTCGGAGAATTGTTCTTTTTATTCGCTTGAGGTGTAGGAACAAATGACTTTGAATTGTTTTTCTCATCTTTCCTTCTCCAAACCATTTTCTGTTAAGACTTGTTCTTTCTGATGTTACCTGAACCACCAAGAGATTTGACATAGAAAATATTAGTAGGATGAATCTGATCTTCTTGTTTAGAAATATGATTATCATCTGAGTTAAATAAAGGATTATTAGAAACATTCAGAAAATGTGAACTTGACACTGTTTTTGAATGAGCATTCTGAATCAGCTAGATCATCTCTCGATGATTGAACAATTGATTCTGGCATCTTTTGCTCAGTCAATTTCACCTTGAACATAATCTCTTCAAGTTCTTTGATCTTTGAAGATAAACTGTTTCTTTCCTTTGAAAGTAAATCAAGCTTCTTATGCAATTCAGACTTCGTCTTCTTCTCCTTCAAAATAGTTGATGATAACTCATATAATTTTCTTGTCAGCTTCTTTATCTCAGTCTCAAACACTCTTCTTTCTTCCTCAAAGTCTTTCTCTACAGTCTTTCTTTGTTTAGATATTTCTTTGAAGTCACCAACATTCTTCTGTTCAGCTTTCTTCTTCTCTTTCTCAAATTTGTCTCTCTCCAAGATAATAACTTTCTCAAAGTCTGACACTTGTTGAGAAAGTTTAGCACATTTGAGTTCAACTGCCTTCTTTTCCTTTTCAGCATTTCTTGAAAGATCAGATAATTTTTGATTAAAAGATTTCTCTAGTTCAACTTTGTAACATCCCGCCTGCCTCGACAACAATATTGTCCGCTTTGCCCCTGGATTTAACCAACGTGTAGCGCACGGATTTGTTTCTGACGACCTGGTGAGAAACTTCCCAGAGGGTCACCCATCCTGGGACTACTCCCACCCAAGCACGCTTAACCTCAGAGTTCCCAGAACCTGACGTGCTTGTGGCCCCAAAACGCGTTGTTGTTAGGAAGGCCAAGATATTACTTATAACACCCAGCATCACTCCTGTCCACGGCCGATATGGGATATGCCTAAGGTATTACAAATTGATACCATATTTGTAACATCCCCCGTCCCCGTGGTCCGGAACGGGTGATGTCACATACGAGACTTAACATAATTACACAACTAAATCAGAGCTACTAATAAACTCTAAACATATATTACAATCCAAAATCTTATACTTCAAAAGATTTTATAAACTTAGAACGTTTATATAATAATGCGATTCTAAGAACTCAAAAATAACACGCTCGATCTCAAGTTCCGTCCCCGTAAACGTCACTTCGAACCTGCCGTGTCAGAAAACAAAAACACGGCTGAGCACAGGGCTCAGTGAATGGATTATAATATAAATTCGTAAATAATAATAAAAACATCGATAACGAAGCGGAAGACTTAAAAATTCAATTCGAAGAAAGTTCTTGAGACTGAAGTTCATAGTTCATTTAAATCAAAAGAAACGTTCGGTAATATAATCAAAAACAATAATCTCAAGAACAGTTCACACTTTAACTTCAAAATGTAATATAAATAAAGTCCGTCAATTCCAGTCGTTGTGTTCGTGGGGTGGCCAAACCACACGAACTGGGTCGGCATGCGGGCACACACAACGGATCCCCCGTGAATTTAACCACGGTCACATATTCTGTGGGTAAAGTTCTAGAATCGATTCATCCGCCCTGGAGCCAACAAAGTCAGCCAAGTCCTCCCAGAGTGGGTTCACGTAAGCCACATAGGCTTAACTCTGGTGGACCGTCATCTGCAGGACGCTATGACAACAAAGCCGCCATAGAAGGCATCCCAAATAATGTGCCCATTTATTGGGTTCTTCTAAAATCAATGAAAACTAAACATATGCCACTTACCCAAATGGCGATCACAGAAATTATAATCTATATACTTCACATTTTTCATAAACAATCTCATACGAGACACATTTTAATAAAACATCAAAATGTTCAAACAATTGATTCAATAAACCAAATCAATGTGTATGTGTGTGTGTATAATTCCACATTTGTTGATCACGTTCGATTGATCAATCACAAGGTGGTGAACCACCTTTAGGAAGGGTCAACTACAACAAATAGTTGCCCACGATTCAAAAGAAATGAAATCCATACCTTAACCAAATTGAGACGTAACACGCGAGACTGAAGACGAACTTTAACCCGTTCGATTGCCTATTTAAACCACCAATTATTAATAATCGCATAACCTAAAACTCAATGGTTATATTATAAGCTTAAGCACGGATTTTGTTCACGTAGACATTAAACTGATCACTTGGTGTGCGGTTAAACATCTAGATACAAATATCACCATTTTGATTCTAAACTTTACCCGTTTGTAATTTTGACAAAAACAAACATTCCTATACATATACATGATTATAACTTTGTATTATATAATCATAATCTACCAACCAACTTTAACTACCCTAACTTACCAACTTAAATAACTTAAGAAGAAATTTATACCTCTAAGAAGGGTTCGTCGCGTAGATTCCGAATATGTAGTTATTTCGTCGATTACTTCAACGGATCGTAAGATAATCTAGAGAGAAGTTATTTTTAGAGAGAGAGATGAGAGAGAGACGGTGAAAGGGAGATATCTTGTTGTTGTTGTTTTAATTTTTTTTTTTTTTTTTTTATATATATATATATATATAGTTTTAATAATAGTTTAGATAAATGACGGTTTTAACCCCTCAACTATCTTTAGTTGCTATATTTAATTACGGTTCAATTCGGGTAAGAAAAAAAATATACGTTTTATTTTAAACAAATCGAGAAATGGTCCAAATTTTATTTGTAACACCTTAGGCATATCCCATATCGGCCGTGGACAGGAGTGATGCTGGGTGTTATAAGTAATATCTTGGCCTTCCTAACAACAACGCGTTTTGGGGCCACAAGCACGTCAGGTTCTGGGAACTCTGAGGTTAAGCGTGCTTGGGTGGGAGTAGTCCCAGGATGGGTGACCCCCTGGGAAGTTTCTCACCAGGTCGCCAGAAACAAATCCGTGCGCTACACGTTGGTTAAATCCAGGGGCAAAGCGGACAATATTGTTGTCGAGGCAGGCGGGATGTTACAGATGGTATCAGAGCCACTCCTGTGCCGTTCGGGATATGGGGCAAACCTCATCGAGGACGATGAGTCCCAAGGGGGGGTGTTTGTAACACCTTAGGCATATCCCATATCGGCCGTGGACAGGAGTGATGCTGGGTGTTATAAGTAATATCTTGGCCTTCCTAACAACAACGCGTTTTGGGGCCACAAGCACGTCAGGTTCTGGGAACTCTGAGGTTAAGCGTGCTTGGGTGGGAGTAGTCCCAGGATGGGTGACCCCCTGGGAAGTTTCTCACCAGGTCGCCAGAAACAAATCCGTGCGCTACACGTTGGTTAAATCCAGGGGCAAAGCGGACAATATTGTTGTCGAGGCAGGCGGGATGTTACAAACTTTCTCTTTCTTACTTCTCTCATCTACTTTTTTTATCCAATCGTTTCCCTTTTCTTGATATGTAGATACTTGAATTTCAGCTTTCTTCAGTTTCGCATTCAGCTCTCAATCTCAACTTTCAGTTCTGAGTTCTAAAGTTTAAGCTTTACATTCTCTTCTTCTATTAGAGGTATCTCGGGCATGTATGCCACTACACAGTCTCTCTTGGTCAAAACAATGTTTCCTTTCTCATCAATGTAAGGCATATTGAAATCTTTTTAAAAAGAATATGAGCTAGAACTTATCGTTAGTCAGATAATCAGAAAAATCAATTGTTAAAATCACAAAAGAATCACTCAAAAATTATGCTAAGTACAGAATTCGTATGGCACTCACACATAACAATTCGCATGCACACAATTCGAATATGCAAAGGATTAGAAAACTTCACTTTTCGCAAGTAACATTATGCGAGTTCTAGCTTTTCGCATAAAGTTATGTGTGAGTTCTGCACATTTCGCATGTAAGAGGGCATGAATTCTGAACAATTTGTATGAGTGGTATAACAGTGATGCGAATTCCTCCCTTAGAAAATTTTCAAGGCTTGAATAATTCGTATCGATTCGAATTCTTGCCTTAGAAAAAATTTCAAAAACTTGATGCGAATTCTTAGAGTTTCGTATGAAGCTTTGTGCGAAATCCAAGCTTCTCGTATGACCCTTTATGCGAAAACTTACTTTTCGTATAAAACTGTGTGCGAATTCTTGAGAATTCGTATGGTACTCTAATGCGAATTCTATCCTTGGAACATTTTTCACACTGAATCATGCGAATTCTTTCACCATGCGAGTTCTTCGTGCGAGTTCTTCATGATATGTGCGAATTCTGTAGATCTTGAGCTTTTTCTTTGAAAATTTCACTGAATTCCACCCAAAAATTTGGTATTTGTTCACCAAAATTTGACAATTTACGCTCTGGATGATCGAGAACAACCCTTGTGAATCAAATTTTCCAAGAACAATCACAATCAAATGAATTTGATTATGAACTGTGCGAAACAGTAACTTCTAAAAACTTTCTAAATTGATCAAATTGACACGTAAAAACTGTGATTTTGTGATTACAATGTGAATAGAACTTGTTCTATACCACTAGGCGATTACAGTGCAACAAAATTTACAAACAAAACATCACACATTCAAAATCTTGATCAATGAAACAGTAGTCAATGAACAATACGCAAAATTTGAATTTGATCTTCCCAATTCAATCTGATCTCGCTCTGATACCAAATGTGATCCCAGATTCTAGCTATTGATTTACACACAATCAATTCAGAAACACTTAATTTTTATTGATCAATCAATCTAAATCAAGTCATCTCCTTATTTTGTGCATTTTACAATATGTTTTGTGTATGTGTCTCTGTGTACCTATACGAACTCTATGTGTGTTATGATCCGCGTATATACAACTTAACAAAGACATAAACTATTTATACTAAGTCAACAGAAGTTGACTTTACAACACTTACAATATAGACCCTCATTTTTAATCTTGAATACAATTCACATCTAACAAGTACACAAAGATGGGTTAGTAGAACCAAATATAATGTCATCAACATATATTTGCACAAGAATAATATGACCTTTTATCTTTCTGAAAAATAACGTGTTGTCAATTTTTCCACGCTCAAATTTTTTAGAGATAAGAAAAGAAGAGAGGGTGTCATACCAAGCGCGAGGAGCTTGTTTTAACCCATAGAGAGCCTTATCCAACTTATATACAAAATGTGGATGCTTAGGGTAAGAGAACCCTGGGGGTTGTTCAACATAGACTTCTTCATTCAGCTTTCCATTAAGAAAAGCTGACTTGACATCCATTTGATAGACTTTGAAGTCTTTGTGAACTACATATGCTAAGAATAATCGAATTTCTTTGAGTCTAGACATAGGGGCAAAGATTTCATCTTAGCCTATGCCTTCCTCTTGTCTGTATCCCTGAGCAACTAGCCTAGATTTATTGTGGGTTACAATCCCATTTTCATCTAATTTGTTTCTAAACACCCATTTAGTGCCTATGACAGATTTATCAGATGGACGGGGAACGAGATTCCAAACTTTGTTTCTTGCAAACTCAGTCAGCTCTTCTTGCATAGAGCTGACCCTGTTTGGATCTCTGAGGGCATCATCAGTCTTTTTAGATTTAAAGAGAGAGAGAAAATTAACAAAGAGACAGATATTACCTGAACTTCGTCGAGTCTAAATACCTGCATCAGGATCACCAAGAATTTGATCTATAGGGTGATCTCTGGTCTATCGTTGAGCTGGAGCATAATTACTTAACTCAGAAGTTGGATCATTAATAGGAATGTTCACTGATGAAGAAGCTTGAGGTTCTTCAGCTATCAATTGTTGTGATTCAAATAGAACATTATTTACTGAGAGGTTTTCAGAGGTGGGAGGATCTGGTGGAGGGAGTGTGTTTAGAGGAACAACTGAAACCCAAGAGGTGGATTCAGCGTTAGGATATATGATGTTTGGATCATCATCAGCATTTGGAGAATTTGTATGCTGATGTGAGTTGAAGAGAGGTTCAGTTTCCCTGTAATGTGAAAACATCCAAGCGTCCAGTTCATCATTATCAGCCATAGGTTTAGAGTTCGCTGATCTGGATTCGTAAAAGGTGACGTGAATTGTTTCTTCTACAATTTGTCTTCTCTTGTTGAATACTTTGTAGGCTTTAGAAACTGAGGAATATCCAAGAAAGATTCCATCATCAGCTTTTGGGTCAAACTTCCTAAGTGTATCTTTGTTGTTTAAGATGAATCACTGACAACCAAAGATGTGAAGAAAACTGATAGAAGGTTTTCTTCCATTGAAGAGTTCATAAGCGGTCTTGTTGAATCGTTTTACTATCAGTGACCTGTTTTGAGTAAAACAAGCCGTGTTGACAGCTTCTGCCCAAAACTCAGTTGGAAGATGATAATCGCTGAGCATCGATCTGGCAGCTTCAATGATCATTCTATTTCTTCTTTCAGCGACTCCGTTTTGCTGAGGGGTTCTTACAGAGGATAAATTGTGCGAAATTCCATTATTCTAAAAAAAGTTGTTCTGGGAACTATTTTTGAATTCAATTCCATGATCACTTCTTATTGAGCGAACAATTAAGTTGTTCAGTACTTCCATCTTCTTAACAAAAGATATAAGTTCTTCTGGAGTATCACTCTTAGAACGAAGGAAGATTACCCAGGTGTAGCGAGAGTATTCATCTACTATGACAAGAGTATATTTCTTTCCAACTATGGATTGAATATTGACATGGCCAAACAAATCCATATGCAAGAGTTGAAGAGTACTTGTCACTGATGAAACTTGTTTTGATTTGAAACTAGCTTTAGTATGCTTTCATTTTTCACAATCTGAATAAAGGGATTCCTTGGCATATGAATGCTGAGGAAGACCGGAGACTATTTCTTTTGAGGAGAGAGTATTCAGTGTTTTGAAGTTGAGATGAGAGAGCCTTTTGTGCCATAGCCAGTTGACATCAGAAGAGACTTTTGACAGAAAACAAATGTTATCAGTGGATGTAGAGTCCATGTCTATTACATAAACATTTTCCATACGATAACCACTGAGAGCAAGCTTTCCTTTTTCGTCCACCACTAAACATACTTTCTTACAAAAATGTACCTCATAGTCTTTGTCACATAACTAACTGATGCTGAGAAGATTATGCTTCAGTCCATCTACATAAGCGACTCTTCGGAAGGTAGTTTTCCCATTATTGAGTACACCAAAACCTATGGTATAACCTTTTTCATTTCCACCAAAAGTCACTGAAGGACCTTTCTCTTCCTTGTATTCAGTGAGCAGGTCTTTTCTGCCAGTCATGTGTCGAGAGCATCCACTATCTAGATACCAGATACCCTTCGATCCTTGCAAACATAAGGAAGATTAACTTTTGATTGGTACCCACTTTTCAATGGGTCCAGTAGGGTTAGTGGAGATGGAAGGTTTAGTAATCTTCACGGCATCTGAAGATTCAACGTCAGTGGTAACTTTCACTTTGGTTAATTGTTTAAACTTAGTGGTATTTTTCACCTTGGCGGATTTCTCAGCTTTGGTGACCTTCTTAGCCTTGGAGGCATTCATCTACACTTTAGCTGTCATTTCAACTCTTGTGGCATTAGAACATTTACTGGTAATATGGTCAGTAAGTCCACAGTGATAGCACTTTCTATAGAAGACAGTAGCTTTAAGACCAGAAGCATTTGTATTAGAAAACTTAAGGTGAGCAGGGCCAGCTCCAAGAATGCCCTTAGCATTGGATCTCGGAGGAACTTTCAGTTCTTCTAATTTCTTAGGCTTGATATCAATTTTCAGCTTTAAAGTGGATCTCTGAATGAAATCAGTGATTTTTGATCCAGAGCTGGAGGATTGATTTACTGAAGGTTTTGATGTGACCTTCAGCTTTGCTTTCTTTGTAGCCTTATGAGAATGATGGGAAATTGATTTCCCTTTATCAGCGACCTTTCAGCTCTTAGATAAGTTCTCAGGGATAGGATTAGTGGACGAGGAGCACTAAGTGGAGGATGTGTCAGGGATAGAAGAGAAAAACATCCCAAACTTAGGCATGAAGCAGTCTCTGTTAGGTTCATCCTTTTCATATTGATAACCGAGAACGGTTTTGTCATGAGCAGAAATTTGAGCACTTAAGATTTCAGTGACTTGGTTAAAGATTTACACCATCCCTCAACAGTTGCCTTTTCAGCTTTTAAAGCAGCGATGGCTTGTTCGCGTTCAATGCTGATAATTTCATTAACCATGACTTGATCTTTTAAACTTTCCTCTAAAAGAGTTAGTTCTTTGATCCTTAAATGGCATTTTTCTAGTTGTTCAGTTAAATCAATATTTTTGTTTTCAGCTAGAGTTTTGCCATTTAGTGCATTGTACAAGTCTATTGTCAGCACATCAACCGCGCGACTTCTCTCAGCCTCAGAAAGAGAAGGATTGGTAGAGATTGATACCTGAGAGGATATGTAACTCATAGAAGTTCCAGTTGGTTTTTCCACTTCTTCTTTAATCTCAGCCATAAGACAGAGATTAGCGACTTCTTCTTCATCATAACTTGATTCTTCTGATTCAGCCCAATCATGTTCTTCAGCAATAAAACCTTTACCTTTTCGCTTAAAGCCTTTCAGCTTTTGATATTTTTCTTTCAACTTGAGGTATTTGTTATCGCTGGTTTTCCTGGATGTGTAAGGTTTGAAGATTTTCTTTGACTTGCATTCGTAGGCAAAATGCCCAACTTTCTCACAGTTGTAGCAAGTAGCAGTAGCCTTATCAATAGGAGTTGATTTTGGCTTGTCAGATAGGGAGAGAGGCTTACTTCTTCTGAAATTGCTCTTTCTTGCAAATCTTTTGAAAGAGTTTGTCAAGAGTACTAAGGATTCATCAAACTCTGAAAGGTCAGTGTCTGATAATTCCTCAGAATCAGAATCTAACTCGGTGATGGTGAGAGTAGATCGCTGAGATGGAATGATCTCTGAAGAGACTAAAGCAACATGAGTGCTTTTGGAGTCTTTAGAATATTTTACAAGATTTTTCTTCAGGAGATTTGATTGCTCATAGTTGAGCAATATTCCATACAAAGTGCTAAGAGAAAGATGATTTAAGTCTTTGGTCAGCTTGAGACACATTAAATAGTTGTCCCAACTTTCAGGAAGACTTTCCAAGAATTTAGTTAGGACCTCAGAATTAGAGTAGGTCCTGCCAACAACTCTTAGATCAATGATTAAACAATTAAATCTTTAGTGAACATCAGTTAGAGACTCATTCTTACCACAGATAAAACTTTCATATTGTCTTACCAAATTGATCTTTCTGGTTTCTTGGATTTTAGTGGTACCTTCATACTGAACACATATAGTATCCTACATTTCTTTAGCAGTTTTCAGATGCATGATGGAATGGAAAGCTTCATCAGGCAAGGCCATAGAAATGATGGTTTTTGCCTTAGCATCTTATCCTACTTTCTTTTTGTCTTCATCACTCAATTGTCTAATTTCCTTAGGAGCATATCTTTCAGGAATGGTAGGGGTGGTTGCAGTGGCAGGAACTACGTCTATGATCATAAAAGGTTCATATGGACCATTTGCCACATATTCAGGTATACTAGGATCTACACCTTATATAAATAACATCATTTGATTTTTACAGAGAGCAAAGTTGTCTCTGCTAAATCGAGGAGGTTTTGAGAGTGAACCATTATCATAATAGTTAGAGTTTGTGCTGAGTGCCATTGAGAATAGTAAGGAAGAGAATAAAGCAAGATCTTGTTTATGATATTAAACAATCTGCTCTGATACCACTTGTTGGTCCCGAAGGTGCTTAACAAGTTTGTAGAAGGGGGGGGGGTTGAATACAAACAAAAAAATTATTGGTTTAATAAATTGTTTATTGATGAATCAAATCACAATTTACAGCTTGTAGAATAAGATTAAGTAAAACCTAATCTAAACAAACTTAAGAAACACACAGATTTTTGCACAAGAACTAGAGAATAAAGGTAGAAGAATTATAGAAAACAAGGGTTTCTATATTAAGGTTTAGAAGAGAAGGATTGCAGGTTGTTTTATAAAGAGACTCAACCTTTCTATTTATACCCTATGCAATAAATGCATGGCAGGGTACTTTACACATGTCACCCTTTGGTTGGTTGCATGCCTCTGACTTTTGGAGACATGCTTTTGGCCGAATGGTGAACAGTGTAGTCTTCAGAGTTGTTGTACGATTTGTCGCAGAGGTATGTCTCTTCTGACATTTGTGCTCTGTGTGAAAACGTAAGACAAAAGAAACATGGAGCATAAGTTATGTGATCTTCAGTCGCTGAATATCTCTTCCTTCATTGAGATAAAAGGAAGTTTAGTGATCGCTGAAGCTTTTCTTCAGGTTTCTTCGCGTGTTGCTGACTTGTCTTGGTTTCACTGATGTCCGCATCAAATCATCAGTAGACATGTCATTTGTTCAGTAGCTTTGTCTTCGATTTAGCAGTGAACATCTTTGTCGCGAAACTTGTCTTCAGGGATTACGTCTAACTGATAACAGAGAGATCACCAACGATACTGAACATACCCAGTATTTATTCACTGATGGTGAAACACTTATACATACATATGTTAAACGTAATTTTCACTAAGTATTTCAAAGGATCGTCATCAAATCACTGAGAGAGTTTGGATCAACATGAACGTACCGTACATGATCATTCTTGCTACCCTCAAAGAGTTTCCCGTTTCTAGCGACTCTATCAACCCCAAAATAACCTATCATAAGGTGCCTAATGGTGCAATTTCACTTTCGGTAACTTAAAATAACACTAGTTTGAGTCTAGGCATCCAAAATCAACACCTAATTCTCTCAAACTTAAGCTCTGATACCAACTTGTAACACCCTCAAATCTGAAAAAAAAACAACTAAATTAAAATTTTCAATAATGCCTCAAAAATAGATAAGATCACTTACAACAAGTTCATGCTAGAAATATTAAACTAGGTCTAACCATCAACAAAGGTAAATAAAGTCTTACACAAAGACTAATTAGAGGTCGGGTGTTACTAAAACCCAAATACAAGTTGCTATTCCCAAGACAAGGCGAAAGACTTCACCAAACTACTCACCCTCGAGCATACAACTAGTACTCCTCTCTTCACAGTGTCGCTAGTACCATACCCCCAACCGGGACCTGATGCACATGCCGATAAATAAAAAGGTTAGGTTAACGCTTAGTGAGTTCAAGAGTTTTCAATATAAATAAATACATATTGTCAAAGGAAAGAAAGCCATTTAAATCATGAATCTCCAAAATGATTTACTTTAAATATGAGACGACTCATTTTCCAATAGTGCACATTTTAAAGACGATTACCCCAACGTAAAACATTCATTCGTAAAGTAAATTCAACCCAAAACTCACTCAAAAAGGGAATAGAAATTGAACTCCTAATTTATAAAAACACGGATAAACTTTTATTTCCTGAAACATCCAAAACACGGGTGGAGCATGACACTCAACACATAAATCATGGATAAAACCCATACACATAAAACGTCACCGAAAACCTGGATACTAAAACTCAATACCCAAAATAACACCTTTCGGTGACGGGGGAGACCCGAATTCCATTGAATGCGGCGAGCACACAAAGTTAGGCCACATATCAACGTTTTCAAGATTCACACAAGGCCATGGATCCCCGTATACGGCTCCCAACCGAGCTACCACAGCAAGATACCCAAATGACCCTAGTGTCTACTCGACCTCTAGATGAGTGTCACCACAAAAGGCACACACTACAAGAAAAATGAGTTTCAACGACGTGCCTTTTGCGACTTAAAATTTCATTCACAAGTTATAGCGACAACATGTCGTCTTTATAAATCATTTGTGGGCATAAATGGTCTTTTAGCGACAACAAAAGTCGTTTTTAAAACCTCTGTTTCTTGTGGTGACAAGTCCTCGTATCCGGCTCACCATGGGTACCTCCACCAGACTTAGCTCTGTGTACGGCTCTGCAGAGCACCACCGGAAGCTTCCATAAAAACATGACTTGGGGACCACTCACTAGACTTCAGACGCAGACACTAAATTCCACGAGGAGTAACAAGGCTGGATTACAAACGGGCATCGAGTTCAACCACCCACGATCTATACCTCGAGCCCTTCAATAAAGGTTACGCGGTTATCGATTTCAACCACCCACGATCTATACATCAAGCTCCCGCTAGCCATAAATAATTTCCAGTCCCAAAACGGGGATAAAGTCCCCAACTAAACCAACTGACCGACTCATATGCCTATGGATCCAATGCATTACAGTCTAAAACATTACATGACTCAAACGAATGAGGTAACGCATTCAAAACATGTAACTCTCAAATAAGGTGCAACTAAGTACACCATACGTCCAAGGATCCTTAACGAGCTACCAAAACTGAACAAATGTTCCAAAAACTCATCTGAGTGTAAACCAAGCCCCAAAAGGCATAATGAACGATTGGCTAAAATACGTGAGCCAATAGGGTTACAAAACCAAAATACGTCTTTTCCCAAAAATCTTTGTCTCTTAAATCACAATTGGCCTTCGGCCCAAAACTAAAAAGGTTTATCATTTCTAAAATGTTCCCAAGGTCGGGAATGACCAAAATCAAAGGACTCACACATTCGTGCTTTCAAAACATCCCATTTCATGAATGATGCATAAAACCTGACAAACACTAAAAGTGCATTTTTAACTAAATATCTATTTTTGCAATAAATCATCAAAACACATTCATTTATGACACATTTATCAAAATGCCCAAAAATCCCAAATGTGGGTGTTTTACAAAGTTTAATAAGATAAACACTTCAAATAATCAAAAGTTACCAAATAACTCAACAGTTGACAACTTCATGTAAAACACATAAACACTTTAAAATAGACATTTTTGGCATGTACAATGTTTTCACAAATCAACTTGAACTCACCTTGCTAGATTTAGGCTAAATCTAGATCCCCCCCCCCCTAACTTGAGCTCCTTTGAAGAAGCTTGGATCTTCAAGCCAAACACTTCCAAAAACCTAGATCCATAAACTTCCCACCATAAATTATCATATTCAACTACAAAGAATCATTCCCCAAACTTTATACATGAAGATCTGAACTTACGTCAAAACCCTAGTTTTCATAGATGAAGAAAAGAGAAGGTTAACTTACCCATAACTTGAATCCATAAACAATGCACTTCTAGGTCACCAAAATGAGCCACAAACTTCCCATCTTCAAAATAGATAATAAGGTTAGGTGAAACCCTAACAAGCTTGGTCGAGAAGATGAAGATGGAGGGATGATGGTTCTAGCTCCCAACTTGTTAGATGGAGAAGAAACACTTAGTTTTAGGAGGAAATCCTCCAAACATGAGTTAGGGATCGAATTTGGGGTTTGGGGGTCGGTTTGGGAGAGTAAATGAGGAGAAGTGTTGAGGTTTTGGTGGAGAAGATGAAGATGGAGGGATGATGGTTCTAGCTCCCAACTTGTTAGATGGAGAAGAAACACTTAGTTTTAGGAGGAAATCCTCCAAACATGAGTTAGGGTTCGAATTTGGGGTTTGGGGGTCGGTTTGGGAGAGTAAATGAGGAGAAGTGTTGAGGTTTTGGTGAAAATGAGGTTTGGGGCCGGATTTTCCCGTTTTATTGCACACAGTGGTTCCACGCGGATGCTGGCGCTGATCGATCCGCGCAGAACACTGCCCCCCCTATTTACTTCATTTTCTTGCCCGATCACTGTTTTGGTTATAACTTCTTCGTTTTAGCTCCAATTTTGCTCCGGAAAGAACCGTTGGACTCGTAATTGAACCCTTCATCCAACAAGACTATAAAATCTTGGATTCAAGTCCAGAATAATATTTCTTCTTTTTCTCTAAAACACTCATTTCTGTATTAACTTGAAATTATATCTTTCTAAAAATCGGGGTGTTACATCTGAATCCCGGACCAACCCATGACCCGCTACAAGAGGCCTAGGTCCGGTTTCTAAAAATTAAACCCGATTGGTTACGATTTTTTGAAGCTAGATTGGTTGACAATTTGGTCATTTTGGTTGAGTATAAATAAACATTTGAGTTGATGATTTATTCACACAAATCAAAACTTTTCAAAGCCCAATTTCTTGTATATTAGTGATTGACAAATACAATATTTGATTTGAGTAAATGAACTAATTTTATTTTTTTACATAAAATAAATCTTTAGAGAAGATTATTTGAAACAAAAACTAATGTTAAAAAACTAATAAATGTTAAGTATATATACAAATATTAAAAAACTAAAAAATCAAAACCCAATTAAAAGAACCGAGCCTTATTAACCGATTATAACTGGTTAGTTAGAGTATCTAAGATTCTTCTAAAGTTTTTCAAAATGGAGAACAAATGTATAAAATCTCTAAAAAAATGCATTCAACTACAACAAATTCTCTATTTTGGAAATTACATTATTAGTTATGTTATTAAGTTATTACTGTTGTAGGATTATGTGCCATCATCAAAAGGAAGTGATTGATATAATATTTTCCTAGTATTAGAATTTACTATAATGAATGTTTCCTTTTCTTTGTAAACTTCTCCCTATTTAAAGGGCTTATGATTAATGAGAATTACATATTTCATTCTCTCTATTTACTGTTGTTCTATCATGTTTTTCCTATAACACGTTATCAGCACGTACGTTCTATGAAGATTATCAAACCCGGCACCAAAATATTGCCTTTTTATGCTACTGATCCTTCGATTAAATAAGGTATAGTTTCGATTACTTTACATTTAGTATCGTAATGAACTTTGATACCTTGATAAACTGATTAACATCATGTTATTGCACATCTGTGATTTCATGTTTAAAGTATATGCTTAATTATTAATATTGTGAAATATCTACTACTTCGTTTGAAAATTTTAATTTAATTGTTTTGTGATTAAACACCTAACGGATTGAAAAAAAAACTTTATTTTTTTTTGTTCAATTGATCTTGGCGAAAAAAAAAAGAAAAAAAAAAGAGAATCCAAAATCAATATGTTTTAACTTTTATGGTGTTTTATTTTGGTTAATCAAATAATTTATAGATTTGTTTAAATATTCTTAAAATATATAATTTTATCATATATCACTACAAAAATTAATGGTATTACCGACGGTTGAAACAGTCGGTAAATCGTCGGAAAAAGGCTTTAGTGATGGTTTTTCGACGGGAATGATCGTTGGTAAAAAGCTGGTCGGTAATATTCAGCGACGCTTTTCTGACGACAACTACCGACAACTTACCGACGGTTCCAGTTACCGACGGTTTTCCGACAGTATTTACTTATTAAAAATAAATATAAAATAAAATGAAAAAAACAACCGTCGGTAAGCCGTCGGTATTTCACTAATTTTTCCGACGGTTTTCCGACGACTTATTAAAAATAAATAAAAAATAAAATTAAAAAGATACCGTTGGTGGGCCGTCAGTAAATACGGACTGTTGTTTGTCGTCGGTAATTGCCGTCGGTATTTCACATTTTTCTAGTAGTGTATGTATTGTTTTATAACAAGTTAATTTAATATATGATAATTTATTTGATTCAATGATATAAGTTATTTAATATTCTAGTTGCTATTTTAAACCAACTATATATGAATATGTAAATCTAAATACGTTCCTATCATTTATATTGTAATTTTTAAATATTATATTAATATTTAAGCATATTTGAAGTCCCTTGAATTCTTAGTAGTCATATTTGCGATTTAGGATCATATAATGATATAATTGTTAAAATGTTTTGTAGTTTATTTATTTTGACATTGAATGTTTTATTTTGACATTGAATGTTTTATCAAACCCGACACCAAACCTAAACCGTTGTTTCTGTTACGAGATAATCTCGTGTACGCTATAGTACTGTCAATTAAATCAGGTATCTTTTCGGTTCTTTCATATTTATCCTAATGAAATTTGATACCCTGAACCGTTAAAAATATATTGTTGCATATATGTAGTTTCATACAAAAACTTAATTGATATTACATTTAATCCACCTTTTAAATTAAAAATAATTTCCTTTAAGGTGTATCACGAAAAAAAAAAACAAAGAAGCTGATGAAAACCGATCTATTTTAAAATCTTGATTATCAAGTCCTGATTTTTTTATGTGTTCATGCTTGTAAATTGTTCTTTCTTGGACGGTAGCTTTATTATTACTGTGATACGTTATTTTTTTCCTTTAAATGTTTATTTAATGGTTAATTAATTATTATTTAGATATGATAGTTAATTTATTTAACTTGGCTTGCCATTTTTAATTTAATTATACGGAGCAATAAATATTTATAAACTTGATTATGGATTTAGTATTTAATTGATTTCCCCACATAATATTTAAATGTTATATCCTAATTACATATCATAATCTTATAACTAATTTTTTGGAAGGTACACTTCCAATCCTCATATATTTTGGGGGTTTTTTTTTATACCAAAAGCTCCAAAAATATTAGTAATATGTTAAAAATTTGAATTTGACTTTATGTCAAAACCAATATTTATTTGTCTAATGACAAAATCTCCTAAAATAATATGAAGGTATTAAAACACTAAACTTGACTTCATATGCCAAACTCATATTCATTTTGGCATCATGCCAAAAGCTCTATAATTAATAATGTTATCTTCAAATTAAATAAATCTCAAAATATCGATTGGATTTTGTCAAACGGGTGTAAATAGCCCTAAGATTTGTAGGGACTTAAGAAATCCATGTGATTCCCCTACTAACTAGAAATCCAATAGATTGAGTGATTTGTTTTCGCAAATTGAAATATTGATGAAGTATTATCAACAAAATGTAAGCATACAAAAATCCAATATTGTTATGATAATGAAATTTCATAACCATAATTCATTTTCTTATCAAAAAGAAAATCATATATTATCCTTTATATATGTAAATGGTTGAAACAACTCATCCCAAAATCAACGTCATAAACTCAAAAGAATCTGAGTATCATAAATGAGTAAATAAACCTTCTTTTGAAAAGGTACAAGAAAATACCTAAAGTCCATAAACTCCCCAATTGACTCTAAAACCAACCTCTTGAAAAGGTACAAGCAAATACCCTCATGTTTTGAGACGACATATAAATCCTAAGTTTCATAGGAATACCTTACTAGAAACCCCCAAAGAAATGTGGGATGTCCCGAAAGGGATAATAGGGAGTAGTCATGAATATGTACTTCCTGAACTAATCGTACAATGGAATGAAACCCACTTACTCGATTACAAAAAAGTAACTGATTTCAACAAAGAAATGTTATATCCAAAACGCGTCTCAATCTCTGTGGCAAGGAACTCACAGAAGATGACATGATTCGTAACATTATTTCCACCTTTCATATATCAAAAATATTAATGAACTAATATAAGTTGGAAAGTAACCTTTAGACAAACTCATCAACCTACTGCAAGTGGTTGAGAGACATAACAAGGTTCTTTTGAATAACAACACCACATATGTCGAGACAAAGAAAATTCTCGAGATCAATAATGAAAGCATTAAAGATGGAAACAACTCCAAAGAACAGAGAGTTAAAAACAATTTCACACATGTGACATTTATGCACTATGTGGACGAAACCCTAGAACGGGGTCAGGGTCTCGGTAAGAGTTGGGAATGATTTTTCAACATCTGGAGTAGAGATACAATTACCACCCCAGGAGAAAATGGACAATCAAATAAGAAATGCCCTAAAGAGTGTTCCTGTCGAAAAGGGAACATGTTATAAATGAACTATATCATATTAATTTAAGAATGATAAAGTATAGGTTTCTTTGAAATTTATTTTATAGCATTTAATTAATTTCTTTTGCTTAAGTAAAATCGAATATGTAACCATTATAGATGTAAAGAAATACATAACAAAACTATCAATATTCTCCGTTCCATATAGGAATGTATCGAGGAGAACTTGAGTTTTTGTAGAATATTCCACACAATCTAAAATGATAGACAAATACTTATTTTATAATTCATTCAACCGAAATACTTAGACGATGAACTGTCATTTTCTTGTTGGTACAAGTTCAATAGGAACCTTGTAAAGATATTCGTATCAAATAGAAATTATAATGAGCATATATACATAAGTTCTAATGAATTTGAAAGTAAACATATATCATGGAAATTATGTGTCAAACTAGCTAGTAGATTATTGAGTCATCGAAACATTTTTGTCACCAATAAAGAACTTTAGGGGAATGACACATATATGTTTCGACATGACCATGTGGGACACCATGGTTATAACATAGTGATCCGTGTATTACAAAATACACATAGACACATTCTCTTTCGAGTGATAGGCAAAACGAGGCAAATTGCAACTGTTGACTTCTGCAGCATAAGAAACAACATTGCCATCATAATATGCCCTCTTGAATACCTAAAACTTTTGTATATACCCTAATCCTTAGCCAAGACAGGAATGAGATCATCCTAAAGCTGAGGACATAATACAAAAATATTCCATTGTTACAACGAATACAATGTGATATTTATGGACATAAACATCCAGAATGCGGGTCATTAAAACTTTATGGTTCTAATTTCGACACGATGAACGCATGTCGTATTATTGTCCACATGAAATATTTCACTCCTAGCACTAGTTATACGTTTAAGGGCTCACCACCCTGATTATTTCATCAAGTCTACATGACTTGGAATGCTGGAGAATTTACATCATAAGTATTTGATGTTAATTGCATATGTATGAGGATCAAGGTAGAGTTTCCTATACCCTATGTGTATATATAAAATGGTCTCATAGAAGTTGTTATCAAAAGAATATGATGACATCTAGGGTATTAGTAATGCACACAAATTTACCCACATCTACCTGGGGTTATGCAGTTTTTGTTTCATTTTTAGACCCACTGCTTGCTAACCAACCTCATGCATACCAGTTGGTAACTGGATATAAGCATGATACTTTACATTTACGCATGTTTGATTATATGTGCCAATTGCGCCCCCACAACGCATCGAAATGGGTCCTTAAAGACGATTTGGTATATGTTGGATATGAATCCCCAACAATTATCCGCTAATCAGAATATTTGACTAGTGATCTCTTTAACGCTCGATTTGCGGGTTGTCACTTTCATGAGACAGTCTTCCCGTCGTTAGGGGGAGATAGGAAAAATGATTTTCCATGGGAACGACATGAAGTGTCATTGAATATTCCCACTCTGTCTCATTTTGATCCCCAAAACTTCACAACGTAATGTTGAAGTCAAACGAATCAGACTCAATACCTGATATATTTAATGTTATTCTAGAAGTGACAAGATCGCATATACGAGTTGCAAATATACCCGCAAGGTTAAAGTCCCCAAACAAGGGCACAACGTCGCTGGAAAGTGCGTTGCAATCACACATGGTGGAGGTGTGGTTGAGGTCGTAGCTCCCAAACGGAAATGGGGGAAGCTCCTTGGTTCGATAGATACTCATCTAAAGGAAGAGAAGAGTAAGGCACAACTATTTGTCATCAATACATAAACCTCTCATGAGATTGTCTCTGATTAAACTATGTCTATGAATCATTACTGGAGGACGCTCCAAAGTTAATATTGATTCCAGAGATTATAGAAATCTCAAATGAATTATGAGAGTGCATATGAGTCGATTGACAGATTATACATACTCGTTGTTTATATAATTCGCATATATTGTTGCTTATGAGATGATAGAGCACATTGACATGAAACCATGCTCAGTTGAAAAATATCAACAAAGAGCAAATTGGCCTAAATAAGAAATCCAGGAGAATCATATTATTTGACAAATGAACAGGTATTTGGTTTGGTAGTGCTAACCCACCAAGTGTAAAGTTTGTAAGACATAGATAAATCATTTGTCATAAAGCATAATGAGAATAATTAAGTCATAATGTATGAGACTCTCATTTGGCGCAAGGTTTCTCACAACGCCCTGGATTGACCACGAGAAGACTTACTCTCCCGTGATGAACGTTATAACGTTATGCTAATTAATTAGCCTAGTAGTTTCCGAAGGATTGGAAATGCATCTCATAAATGTGGTTACCACATATCTCTACGGGTATCTAGATTTAGAGATATATAAAAGTGTTTGATGATATTACATTACCAAAATCAAGTAACTCTAAACCACGAAATGCGTTTGCAATAAAATTGAAACGCCCACTTTATAGATTAAAACAATCTATAAAGGATATATAAGAACTAATGGAATACTTGATTGGGAAAGGATATATAAGAACGATGAATTGTTCCCTTGCGTATTTATTATGGAAAACAAGTTCCAGATTTTCAAAGTAGCTCTATATGTCAATGTCATGAACATAATAGGTACTCTTGATGAAATAAGAGGAACCACAAGCTACTTGAAATCTGATTTTGAGAGGAAAGATCTTGGGAAAACTTGGTTTTGTCTAGATATTTGAGCTAGGACACCGAGTTTGTGAAATATTAATTCACCGATCGCATATGTCCAAAAAATAATCAAGCAATTTAATATGGACAAAGCGCATCCGGTTAGCACTCCCATGATCGGTCGAAGCGTCGGATATAAGGAAAGATCCATTTCGTCTAAAAGGTAGATGACGAAAAATGTTGGGAGTTGGAATTCCCTATCTAAGTACAATATGCGCATTATTGTACTTAGCACAATACACTTGACCGTATATTGTATTTCTCAGTGAATTTGTTAGCTAGATTTAGCTCAGCGCCAACATAACGTCATTGGAATGATATCAAATTAATCTTTTGAAACCATTGACATGGGATTATACTTTTCCTATAGAAAGAAAAATGGGGTTGATAATGAAACTTCAATACCTACTTAGAATGTAAGCAGCAAAAATACTAACTCTTATAGAAAAACACCAAACAATGTCTTGGTATGTCTTTGCTGATATTAGGTATCTGTCTGACCCATACAAAGATTGTTCCCAAACTGAATAATGAATTACCACAAGGAACACGCCGATTGCTTGGAAGTGAATTAAGCAATCCTTTGTAACTACCCCCTTGAACTAATCCAAGAATATTACTCCCCATGATAATTAAATAATGTATATGATTAAGGACTATCATTACATATAGTAGAGAGGCTAGTAATTATGGGTTCAACCAGTATCTTACTTGCATATATGGAAATAATGCATCATGTATCGAAGAAATGAACCTAAGATACATCAAATATTCTGCTTAAGTCTTATACAATTGATATAGATGTTTGCACACCTCTACGACATGTGATAATTGAATCTCAAGGCAAGTATACAATGGGATCCAATATCGTCTTTTCAAGTAATAAAATGGTAAGAACCAAGTATCGTATTCCACAAGGATAGGTATCTTATGTTGCAAAATCTCGAGATGAAAAACTAACTTCAGATGACGAGTTTGAAGACTTTGTTTGGGTTGAGCGAACAGTTAATTAAAATAACAGAGAATAAAGAAAGCAAGGGTGTAAGACTTTTGGTGAGTATTAAACACAAGTTTCTGTGGACCAATGTTGTAGGAATGCTACAACATTGTGTTTTTCAACAACTAGTTCCACCATCTACTTTGAAAGTGATCCTTCCGAATTCTCACTGTGACACTTGTATTTAGCTTCTACTAGACACATTCCTGTGCAGTATCAGAGCCAGTGATAGTGCCAACGGTGTCTTCAAAGTATATGGATAAACAAATTCCTTTGTTAAAAATCACTCTTTCGAGTCGATTCCCATATCATCCAAGTTGACGTGTTCCATGCAAGTGGCTCATTCCTGAGTCCACCACACTTTAACAGTTTGACTAGTGATCAACCCGTCAAGAATCAATAAGTTTGAAAAACATAGATAACAAGTTCTCTTGTTAGCAACTCTTCCAAATATACTTCCCATATCATTCAAATTGACGTGTATTCATGTGTCTCATGCCTGAGTCCACTACACTTTACCACTTTCAAAATGATCAATTCGTCAAGAAGTGTGTTTGGATTTATAAAACTTAGAATGAAATGGTGGAACATCATTATTGAGAAACGATGTCCACTTTATTTTGGTTTAAAAACTCACCATTTGCCTCACACCCAAACTAATAAAACAAGTTACTCATTACGTAATATAAATTGCAAGAAATGTAAATGACATAAAGTAAAGACATAATGTAAAGGACGGAAATTAAATGACGGAAATGTAAAGTGCATAAAGTAAAGACTATATGCAATAAAGAAATGTAAAGACAAGTAATGTTGAAGCAATGCTACATCAACTAATAACGAAGAACAAGAATTCTAAAAGATTAAAGACTTGATATTAAAAGTTCTAGAGAGAGAGAGTCACAATATCAGTTCTAAAACTGATTTATTACATATATGAAACACAAAGTCATCACCCCTATTTATACCAAACAAGGATGACAAAGATGTATATAGAAAACTTAAAAATAATAATAAAGGTACAACAACTAAAGGTTTTTTCCAAAGTTACACTCCAAGTATGTCATCATCTTCCTACTCCAGCCAACTACTTCTTCTATTATTGTCAAAAAGATATGGAGGGGCCAAAAATCAGGATTGCATAATTTAGCAAAAAAATATCTTCAAAGCTCCATCCCAAAACAGCCCTGAATGTTGCAGCATCAATCTAGCATCAAAATAAACATAAGACTTTTAGTTGGTTTTACAAAATAACAACATATAGGTAAATCATAAACTTAGCTCCATGAAATAAGAAAAAGTGGAAAATAAGATAAGATAAGAAAATGACTCAATTTGTTGGGATAAAAGGAAATTAAAATCCTAAAAGATAAGAAAAAGATGCAATATGTATTGAATTCTCAATGTATATCACAACCCCAAACTTAAAGTTTTGTTTGTCCTCAAGAAATAAAAATAAAATAAAAAAATGACTCAATGTTGAAAAGATTGCAAGATAATGGCAATAAGTGCACACACCATGTAGAGCATATCACATACAATTCATAGCCTTTTATAAATCCAAAGTGAGACCTCCATAACCTAGTTATATGTATGGACCATAAGCTAGTATGACTATTTTCTTTGTCAAACATTACACAAACTTTATTTAGGATCACTATGGCTTGTAGGGTCACTCTTTTTGTGGCATGTCTTTTCTCACCAAGCCTTTTCTCACACCAATATTCAACAAAATGTTCAATTTTTTTTTTCAATTTTTGGCACTTTGTGCTCTTTTACCCCTATGGAGCATTTTTTTAATTTTTGCACACCTTTACCCCTATGGGGCATTTTGGTGTTCTTGTCATGTGAGAGTTTTGCTCTTTTGTATTGACATGTTTTTTCCCATTTTGGGTAACTTGTAACCCCCTCAACCCCAAACTTAAAAGTTGACAATATCCTCATTGTCTTAGAATGAATGCATAGGATTGTGCTAAAAAGGTTACAAGTGGCTAAAATGTGGTATATGAAAAGAAGGCCTAGGTCATCCCCTAAATATGTGAAGTTTGTGTAAGTCAAATTGTTTCCCAAAAAGAGCAATTCTAGTTCTAGCAAGAACACAACACTAGGTGAATGTCATTCAACAATAGAGTTATTAGGGCTATGTACTCAAAAGATATTAAAGCTCTACACATGTAATCTTACAAATAAAAAAACCCTAAAAATGATGGAATTATCCCAGACTCAAAAAAATAATAATAAATAAAAGACATGGAGACTAAAGAAGATGATTAAACTTGCCCTACTCCAGAGGAGTAGGTTGTGAAGCCTTTGTTGCTGATGTTGCATGTTGCGGTACCAAGCTATGCATTTTTTTAGTAAGGTGCTCTCCTTCTTCAGATGATGGATCGCTTGTTGACAACTTCTTGAGGAATGGTGGAATTTGTTGGAGCACATCAGTATGCTCCTCAGCCTGAACGATCCTCACCAACTCATTTTGGTGTTTTTCTTTCCACTTATGCTTATATACTTCCCTTATCACTTCCTTCACTCCTTGATCATGACACAAGACTTCGATGGCACATATGGGGGAATATTTCATCCCATCATGATTTTTCCACACTACCTCACCAACAATAGAACTTGATTTTATGAAGCTTTCTGAGCCCTTGAATTGGTCGTCACGTCCCCTTTTCAAAACAACTTGAAGACCTTCTGCACAACTTTGCTGCAAGGATACCGCAACATCTGCAATAATATGGTTGTTCTACACAGATTCAAAGCATAGGTTAATGACAATCTTGGCATTTTGTTGCACCTTTTCACTATTTTGAAGTGAAGAGGGGTTGCTCAAATGCTCAGATTCTTCCTCGGAACTCTCTATCTTTTGACTATTTTCCAAAGTATTGACATCATCCTCATCCTTACCAATACTCTCAAAATTTTCAATCTCACTTGGTATAGGATTTTGGATTTGTCTATTACGCTCACTAATGATCTCTCCAACACAGGTCGTTATATTAATAACAGCTCCATTTATGTTATGTAAGAAATCATTCATCAACGTTTCAAGAGATTTAAAGTTTTCAGTTTGTTTTAAAGAAGGTGTAGGGGATAAAAATGAGTTGTTAAAATCATCCCCTTGAAAACTATATTTGTATGTTTTCAAGTAATAGACAAAAGGGGGAGTCTAATATATTTGTGATATTGGTATGTTGTGCTCTTTTCTTCAACCAAAGTTTTATTTTTTCCATTGGGTTTTGTTCCTTGGTGTAAGGTTTTAGTGAGACAACTGTTTATATACCATCATGATTAATGTACGAATCTAAGAGAAAACTAGACTGAAGGAAAAGTCTATATATTGCAAAGAAACTGGTGCGTTGTACTCATTCCTTCGTCCTATTTTTTATCCCACTGGGTTTTTATTTTGGCATAAGGTTTTAACAAGGCAACAATTGTGCACCATCACTTCTTTGACTCGTCACAAGGGGGAGTGTTGTAGGATTATGTGCCATCATCAAAAGGAAGTGATTGATATAATATTTTCCTAGTATTAGAATTAACCATAATGAATGTTTAATTTTCTTTGTAAACTTCTCCCTATTTAAAGGACTTATGATTAATGAGAATTACAGATTTCATTCTCTCTATTTACAATTGTTCTATCATGCTTTTCCTAAAACAATTACATATATTTAATAAAATATTATTTCTTTTTCATAAACATTTCATTTCAATGTTTCTTATTGATGGAATATAATAAAAATCATTTATCTCTAATCATGGTAATCATTTTTGGAAAATTCTCCAATTTTGGAGAAATTTGCAATCTCTCTCTCTCCTACTTTATTCGAATCTGTTGAAACAAAAATTGTCCAAAATCCTCATTTTCTCCGTTTTATAGAAGCGGTTGGAGATGCTCTTACACCAGTTATGATGTTTTTGGAATCTTGATCGATTACAACTAGAACCAGTTGTGAAAGACTGCATTTGGAATGTAGATGGAATTGTACTGGACGGTAGGGTTGCATATGGGTTTGCCGGTTTGAAGGTATTTGAACAACTCAACCGAATGTTTGCAGTTTGAAAATTTTCAACCCAACCCAAACCAAGCAAAACTACAACCCATCCAACCCAAACTATGCGGGTTGGGTTAGGTTGGAACTTTGGTACATCATTTTACAATCTAGCAAAACGTTTTTGCTTAAACAAAGTAAAATCAAAATGTGAACATAGAAAAAAGGCTAACAAACTAAAAATAGAAGTTAAAAGTTCATGTAAATAAGAAAGTAAAAGGCAAATATAATTTTGAATATAGTTAATTACAGGTTAGTCTAATGTACATATATTAATGAATGACTTAACAATCATATTAAATCCATAGTTATAAAAAGTCACCAGGTTCACCGGGTTGGGTTGAATTCAAACTACCCTAACCCAATTTGAACCCAATAGATACGGTTTGACATAATTTTGTATCAACTATGTGTCAGTTTACCTTGATCGGGTTGAGTTTTTTTGGGTTGGGCTACACGGGTTGGTCAGCTTTTTGAGCATCCATACTGTAGGAGACATTCGAGAATGACATAGACAAATAAAAAAATTATACAAGATTATAACATTTTAATTATATATGGGTAATTTAATAATTTATCAATATTATCTCATCTACTTGATTTTTGTTCCACCTATATTGTCGGGACAAAAAAGTACATTTTTGATCCACTCAATCCTGTGTTACCTCAGTCTTGATGTCTCACCAAACATACTTAAGAAAACAAGTTTTTATCTTATCCGATCCTGTTCTACGCACCGAACACGTAGTTATCCTTGAGCATTTTTAATCAACCAAACAGGACTTAGAATGAAGAAGGAGACCAAGTGTTTGTTAGGAGCAAGTTTCTACAAAGACTAGCATTCTAAAACTACACTTCAAATTAAACACATAAAAACCGACTCGAAAACCGTAAATCTAACGAAAGTTTTTACGAGTTTTAACTAAAATTTCACTCGATAATTAAGGTCTTAGCTTACTCGATAATCTTGGATAAACTAGGCAAAGTCAATACCCGAACCTATATATATAACCTTCGATGGATGATGAAAAATGCATTCTTTGACGTTGTTGCCGCCACTCGCCAAAGGATCGTTTTTAGGTTCGTTCTTGACTTCTTCCTTTAGTTTCTAACAATAAGAGTAAACATCGCCTGCCTAAATCCTCCTTCATCTTCTCCCCGGGACTTTACGCTACAAAACACACAAACTAGATCGAATTGTCAGCCGATATGAAAAAGAAAACCTCAACTTGAGAACGGCCCTTGATAAACAAAATGAGTCTTTTAGAACGTTCAAATAGAGTACTTAATGATACTTAAGTTTAATTACATGACAAATAACTGTGTATCATATATCTAAAAACGTTACAGTAAGTTGACGACCCAACAAATTCTACCGACGAAGTTAGACAATCTGCTAGTAAGACACAAAAAGTGAATCATCTTATTAGCTTTTTTACAAGACACTTTAAAAAAATGTCTTATATATAAAAAGGTTAATAGAACACTTTTGAAAAGTATCTTATAAGAATGCTAATAGAACGGTTTACTTTTTGTGTTCTATATATTTAGTTGCCCAACTTCGTAAGTAGTGTTAGGTTGTCCAACTTTCTTCAAACAACTTATAT